>PVJA010013503.1:0-49378 GCA_004027025.1 Myocastor coypus
AAGGAATGAAGCCAGGCATGGTGGTGCATGCCTGTAATCCCAGCATTCGGGAGGCTGAGGCAGGAGGATTGGTGCGAGTTCGAGACCAGCCTGGGCTACAGAAGTGAGGTCAAGGCCAGCCTGAACTGCATAGCGAGACCCTGTCTCAAAAAGACAAAAAAAAAAAAAAAAAAAAAAAAAGGAATGAGTTGAATTAGCTTTATAAGGTGGTAAGTAGGGTGACAGGAAAAAGAACTACAAAGCTGATGGGTGGAAAAATATGTAGCTGATGATCTTGTAAACTCATGAAATAGATAGTTATGTTAGGAAATTGTCACCTTAACAAACATTGGGCAAGAGTTGATAGGCCACGGGTTTAGCTCTTCCTCAAGTGACCTCACTCTGTCCTACTTACCCCCGGACATCCATGAAGTTCTTGCCTTCCCTTCCTGCTGCTAGGCCCAGGCTCGAACTGAATTGCCAGTGTATGCTTGTGCTCCATTTCTGCCCCCAGATACAATTACTTCGGTTTTACTTGTTTTTTTTTTGTTTTTTTTTTTTTTTTTTTTTTGTGGTAGTTGCGATTGAACTCAGTTGTGCTTACCAGACAAGTACTTATTCTTATTCTGCTGAGCTATCTCTCTGGCCTACTTTGGTTTTACTACAGTCTTATGTTTTTTTAAATAAAATATTATGTTTGATTGTTGTAAAATGTCCATAGCCCATGTGTCCTCAATCTATGACTATAAAATATCTTTCTGCTTTGTTTCTATTTTTATTGATTTAAGACAGTGTCTCAATAAGTACTCTAGGCCTTGAACTCATTATCTTGGCTCAGCCTATTGAGTGATACAATTACAGGTATATGCTGCCACACCTGGAATACAATGCCATTTTCACCAAAATTCTGCCCACCTCTTCTCTTAGCAGCTGTTCTGAGCACTTCACGACATGTTCCAATTTTGGCTGTTTCAATATTCTTCTTTGTCATTTTCAGTAGTAATAGGAAAAGCAGAGAAACTCTGTGTGTGTGTATGTGTGTGTGTGTGTGTGTGCATGTGAGGTACTTTATTGAAATGTACTCTGTAAACTGGATAGTGGATCTTGCCTATAATCCCTGCTCTTGAAAGACTGAGGCAAGAGGATTTCCATGAGTTTGGGACCAGCCTAGGCTACATAGTAAGTTTAAGACCTGCCTGGACTACATATTGAGAGCCTGGCTGAAAAAGTAAAACAAAAATTTCAATCCTATAACAAATAGTTGGACAATTGTTTTATATGTGAGTTTATTATTTTTATTTTATTGGTATATTTAAGATATACATAATGATAATATTCATCATAAGATATTTGTACCTGTATATGACATATCTTGCTTCCATTTTCTCTGTTTCCCTCCTCTCCCTTCAACCTCCTTCCCCTTGTTATTTACAAGAGGTTTGTTTCCATTTTATCCTTCTATTCTTTTGTGTTGTCCCTTGTTTCCTTTTCCCCTGACCCTTCTCTTGCTTCCATTCTCATCTGAAAATTTTCTTTCCATTTCCCAACATCTATTATGAAGTTTGGTCCTTACACTTTCAGCTTCTCACACTTGAAAAAACATGTGATATTTGAAAGTGTCTATCCACTGTCTTTCACTTAAGATTATGATCTCAAAGTGCATCCATTTACCTATAATGGCTCAAGCTTATATTTTTTTGTCACAGTGTAGAACTCCATGGGGGGGGCAGACTGACATCTTCTTTAGTCATTCATTGGTTAACAGGAATTTGGGCTGTTTGCAAGATTTGGCTATTACAAACTGTACCACTATAAATATAGGTGCATATATCACTGTGGTGTGGTGCTTTTAATTCTTTGGAGAAGATGTCAAAAACGAGAACAGCTAGGCCAAAAACAACCTCTTGTTTTCATTTTTTGTGGAATCTCTACACTGATTTCCACAGTGCTTCCCCCACCAACACACTTTCTGGATTGAGATAGAACTTCAGTGTTGTTTTAATTTGTATCTTTGGAATGACAAGTGCGTTGAACATTTTTCATATGTTTGTTGGTATTTCTACTTCTTCATCTGAGAAGTGTTTATTCATTTCAGAGGCCCATATTTGGACTAGCCTTTTCAATTTTGGGAGATCTGATTTTTTTAGTTGTTTATGTATTCTAAATATTAGTCTTCTGTCTGATGTACAGCTGGAAAAAATGTTTTCCCACAGTGAAAGTTGTCTCTTCACTTTGTTAATGGTTTATTTTTCTGTCCATAATTTTTTAATAAGATGATATACCTCTTTTTTTTTTTTTTTTTTTTTTTTTTTTTTTTTTTTTTTTTTTTTTTTTTTTTTTTTTTTTGTCTTTTTGAGACAGGGTCTCGCTATGCAGTTGAGGCTAGCCTTGAGCTCACTTTTGTAGCCCAGACTGGTTTCGAACTCGCACCAATCCTCCTGCCTCAGCCTCCCGAGTGCTGGGATTACAGGCATGAGCCACCATGCCCGGCCAAGATGATAGACCTCTTATTGATTCTTTGTGACGGTTCCTGTGCAGTCAGGGTTTTGTTTATGAATTCTTCGCTGGACCATTGTCTTCATTGCCTAAGGTCAGACATGATGGTACATACCGAGAATCACAGCACTCAGGAGGCTGAGGCAAGAGATCACTGCAAGCCTGGCAGGATGGCTCAGTGGTCTAAAGTGCCTGCTTGGGAAAGCTTGGGCAGCTTCAGGGACCGCGGTTCGATCCCCGGCACCACATGCTGCGCCAGCCCTGCTCTTGGGGTGGGCTGAGCCAGCCATAAAAATGAGTGAATAAAAAAACAAAGGCTCCAAAACAAGATAAATAAATAAATAAATAAATAAATAAATAAATAAATAAAACAAAAATCTTAAAAAAAAAAAAAAAAAAGAGATCACTGCAAGTTCCAGGCCAGTTTGGGCTACAAAGTGAGTTCATTCCCAGCCTGAACTGCGTAGTGAAACCCTATCTCAAAAGAAGAAAATAAAACAAAGCAAGAGTTCTACCTATTCTTTCTTCCAAAAGTGTTTCTGTTTTAATATTTAGATCTTTAATCTATTTTGATTGTAGTGGAGTGCATGGTGAAATATATGAGTTAAATTTTAATATTTGGTGTATAGAAACCAGTATTTCCAGCACTATATTTTTATTTTTATGATTGATTGATTGATTGATTGATTGATTGATTGATTTGGTACTAGGGATCAAACTCAACAGCTTACAGTTGCCAGGCAGGTACTTATGCCACTAAACTATCTCCCCAGATACAGCACAGTTTTTTTTTAAAGAGTCTATCTTTCTTCTAGTGAACGTGTTTGGTTCCTTTGTCAAGGATAAGATGGAAGAGTATGTTTTGAGTTGCTTCCACATCTTCTAATCTGTTCCATTGATCTATAGGTCTATTTTTGTTTTGTTTTGCCAGTCCCATTCGGTTTTTAATCATAGTAGCTTTGTAGAATAATCTCAAGTCAAAGATGAGATTTTGATGGGCCCTGCCTTCCCTTTGTTACCCAGAATTCTTTTTGCTATTGTAGATCTGTTCTGATTCCAAGTGAATTTTATGAATGTTTTCTGTAGTTCTGTGAGGTGTGCAACTGGCATTTTCTTTGGGATTGCATTAAATCTATTTAACAATTTTGAGAGTATGACCATTTTCACTATGTTGGTTCTTCTACCCAGAGTGAGTAATACCTTTCCATTTTTTTATATTCTCTTCAAATTTTATTTTGAATGTACTATACTTTTTAATGTAAATGTCTTTTACTTCCTTCATTACATTTATTCCTGGGTATTTCACTTTTTTAGGTGCTATTGTGAAAAGTATTGTTTTCCTAGTTTCTCTTTCAGTGGGTTTATACATACAAGTTTAAACATAACTGATTAGAACCAAACCTATAACAAATCATGATAAAATAATTTGTTCTTTCGTTTTTCTTGTGTAATGAAGTGATTTTTGAATTATGCTTTCTGAATTATGAATAGGTAAACTAGCTGTATACTGAGGGGGGATGTATTTTAGTAAAATATATAAAAACTTGTGAATGTCACTAGTGGAATAATGAAACCAGTGTCAGGGGTCCCAGGAAGGACAAATGTCAACCAATAGTACCACTGACTCCATTACCTTTGTCATATCCCATAATGTACCTCACTCTGTGATTGTGATGTATAAAGGGACACATCCCTCCCCAGTCTCTCTCTGCTGGCAGTGCTTAGCTGATATCCCTGCCTCTCTCTGGCTCACACGTTGTGCTTCCACAACATGCCTGCATGGGGGAGACAGAAATTGGATAGGTTATGCTGTGGGTGTACTTTTGCAAATGTGGTATTTCAGTGGCCTGGAGAATTACCAAGGCAAAGGAGATGATTCTGCAGGCAAGTTTAATCACTTTGAAACAAGGCGTAATTCCAAATTCCAAGTCTCAGATGAGGTTCTTACCTACTTTCTCAGGTATTTAAACAGTTAAAGAAAAAAACTTAGAAACTCTAGCCTAGGGGCAAGGATTAGAGCTGATTTAGTGTTTCTGAAAGCTTTTTGTTTTTAAAGAAAAATTGCAGAGGTACTACAGGCTTTTAAAAAGTACTCAAAATGATAGTTTAGAATTTATAACAGATAAGTTCATGTTTGCTGAACTTATATCTCGTTTACTAGGGTAACTTTTTAAAATAATTTTTAATTCATTTTCAGAGAACATATCTACCTCTGTGTAATGATATTACTAGAGCAGGAATTCTCAATGAAGGGGTGGCCACCACCCCTTCAAGTATACTCTTGGTTGTCATAACTTGGATATATCATGCATATAGGATGTTAAACATTGTATGTTTCCCTGGAGAGTCCCCACAACAAATAACTTTCCTGCCTCAAATTTGATGAGTGTCCCTATAGAGAAACCCTCATCAATATATATTTTTATATAAGAAGAAAATAGGAATCCTGGTCTTAGAACATGACCATTCGAAGAATTAAAACCTAAGTATTTCATAGTTGTTCCTACAGGGAATTTACCCCCTGATGATTCAGAAAAATTTTCTTTATTAGTGTCTTTTTTCATATTATGGTCAGCTCAGCCTGCCCTGGGGGTGCTGGTGCAGCATGTGGTGCTGGGGATCAAACCACAGTCCCTTGTGGTTGCCTAAACTTGCCTACGCAGGTGCTTTAGATCACTGAGCCATCTCACTGGCCTCTTTATTATTGTCTTTAAATACATTTTAGAACAAATACTGGAATGTATTTATTGACAATTGTGCTCACTCCTTTAGTCAATGGGGGTTAGGGTTTCACTTGTGGCCTGGAGAAGATCCGGGGACAGGACAGAGTGGAGCCACTCTGCTCCTGGATGAATAGTCCCTGAGCCATAGCTGACTTAGGACAGGCACAACTGGGGACAGGTCTCCTGGATGTGTTTAAATAGAACCCAAGGCACAGGCAGCTCACAGTGGCAATCTGGAAAAAGTCAGCAGCCCTGTCCAACCTCCCAGACCTTCAAGGGGCATGGTTCTTGGTTGGGCACCACCCTTTCATGCTTATTTCAATCTGACAGTCAATTGAGTGAGAATGTCAGGAGAGGCAGGGGGAAGGAGAATTCTTCTTCTCTGTGCGGGATTCTGAGAACTGCTACTAAGACAGAAATTGTAGCCCAAGTGCCACCATAGAAGTAAAAAGACCCCTTCAGCCTTGGCTCAGAGACAGAAACAGGGAACGTCGCCAGTGCCAAGCAGATGGTAGCCTCCCAGTCACTGGATGGGCAAGTTAGTCACCCAACCTGGATCTCAGAGGAAATGAGAGACTTCTACAAGGCCCATGATTGGAAACCTAGGTGAAGATTCCCTACAGTTCATGTGACAAGAACACCCAAGGACACCTTCATACAGGCCTTCCTTGGAAACCCCTTTTTAGAGAGATCCTATAAAAGAAAGCTTAGCAAACCACTGCTGCATACCTGTGCCACCAGCTGTGGGGGCAGGGTCTCCCACCAACAAAGTTTGGAGTCATTCACAGGTTTTCTGAAAAACTCACTCTATAAATAGCACGTATACAACTGCTTCAAAACACATTAAATCATCAATTAGCTTTTTGTCACCAATTGACGTTTATTAAAAACATAATGGAAGGCTAGCATTTTGCCAGACGCGATGCATATTTATTCCAGAGAAGTAAATATGAAAATCCTTCCTGTGACCTTTAGCAAATGCCATGAGTTGTCAGCCCTCATGAATTTGAAAGATTCTTCATTTGGGGCTTAAATGAAGTCTTCGTCATAGAAAGCAAAGTGTAGGTGACAAAACTCAAGCAATCAGGCAGACAAGCTGTGACGTCTAATCTCACCACTAACTGGCACTATGGCAAGGTGACATTTTCTAGACACCCAGGTTGCTTCCAAAGATAATAACATGACTGTTATCTTTCCCCAAGCTTTTTGACTCCTCTACTGAGCTATTAAGGAAACCAAAGAGAAAAGAATTGCATACAAACTTCAACCACTTCTTGCTACTGCTATCAGGCCAGCCTGGTCTCAGTGACAGTCTTCTTTCTAACTCTGGCAATCATTTCAGCGGTCTTGCTTCGGCCTGGCAACCTCATGGCACGAAGCAGACAAAGTGACTCGCTTGGAAAGGAAGAAGGAGCAGCTCATGCCTCTGCCCCAAAGCCTCTGAAGGCCGCCCATTTGACGCAGCGCCAACAGCCACCTCAGGGCCTTTGCACATGCCATTCCTTCCTCTTGGAATGCTTTGCCTCCCTCTCTGCTCTGGGTTTACTTTTCAGCTTTGCTGCCATGGCACCAAACGGGCCTTGATCTCCAACTTCCCCAAACAGCCCCTCCCTATTGCCACAACACTTCGTGTTTCCCCTTTCCTGGAAGGTTTCTCCACCTCACTCGTAGCCTGCCGAATACATTTTCTTTTTGTATTGACTTACTGTCTGTCTGCTCCATTCAAGTGTACATCCGGCAAGAGCAAGAGTTTTGGTTGTTTTATGCATGGCTGTACCCCCAGGACCCTATATTTCATGAATAAAAAATGAAAACTGCACCTTTTCTGTAAATGATTCTGTTTCTTAAAGCCATGGAGAAGAGTAGAGATGGATCCAATCATCGAGAATGCTCAATAGTGAAGGCTCCATTTAGATCAGCGGCTCTGAACCTGTGGGTCGCGATCCCGGCGGGAGGTCGAACGACGAAAACACAGGGATCACCTAAAGCCATCAGAAATCATAACTGCAGCAAAATTACAGTTTTGAAGTAGCCACCAAAATTATTTTTTGGTTTGGGGTCACCACAACATGAGGAACTGTATTGCGGGATCACAGCATTAGAAAGGTTGAGAACCACTGATCTAGATTTCTTAACATTCAGTTTTGCTTTTTCAAAAATCTGATTAGGGGTTCTTTGATTAAGTTGCTAATCACAATCTTTTAGGAGAAATTAATTGGGACAGAGTTTTGCTATGCAGTTCAGGTTGGCCTGGAACTCAGCATGCAGCCCAGGATGGCTGGAACTCTCAGAGAACCTCCTGCCTCAGTCTCTTGAGTATTGGGATTGCAGACATGTGCCACTAAACCCAGAAATCACAGAATATTTTTGATAATAAATTAATGCATGTAGCATATATAGAAGTAGAGATAAGTCAGACATGATGGCACATGACCATAATCGCAGCTCTCTAGGAGATTTAGGAGACCAGCCAGGACAATTTCACCACTTACCAAGAACCTGACTTAATTTTTTTTTTTTTTTTTTGTGGGACCAGGGTTCAAATTCACGACCTTGCACTTGCCCAGCAGGCACTTGTGCCTCGGAGCTATCTCCCCAGCCCCTAAGAACCTGAGTTAAAATAGAAAAAAAAAAGGCTGGGATGTAGCTCAATGTGAAGGACTTGGGTTCAAGGTGCAGCACAATCAATCAATCAACCAATCAATCAATGCTTTCTAAATGATTTGTAAGTTGCTTTCAAGTTTGCAAAGCCTGCTCTGGAGGTTTTAACTCTTAGTCCTCTCCGAATTTCTCCACAAAAACCATCCTTCAGTGATCTGCCACAGTGACAATCACTTAGGATTCATGATGAGACTGGCTGTGTGGCCCTGGGGACCTCTCTGCTCCTGTTAGTGTCACCAATGGTGGCAAGCATGGCAAAGTTTAGCAGGCAGGAACGGACATGCTGGTACACACACTTGCCTGGGAGCAGCATAGAGAGAGTGTCATCAGGGATGTGATGGTCCAGGTGCTCAGTGGGAGGGACCACACATGAGGCCCTACAGAGCTGGCAGCTGAGTATCAGTCTTCCTTATGCTCTGTGGGCATAATCTCCCTGGAGCATGACAGCCTTGTTCCTGGAAGGAGACCTTTGAGGCTGAGAGGTCTCTGGAGCAATGGATTCCCTGAGTTGTGACACAAGCTGGCCAGAAGGAGAAGGCCTGGTCCTGGGCTCCTAAGCCATCAGCAGCATGGCCACCATCATAGCAATAGGAAACGCAGCTTCTAGATCTAAGGGGTGAGGGTATTTGATAGGGAAACTGGGGAGAGAAGAAGCATAAGTTGTTTCCATGGAACCTATGTGGGTTGCAGATGAGGGGATGGGATGCCACAAAGCGAGCCAAGTCCTAGGACAGGGAGCTCCTCCAACAAGAGAAGCCATTGCTGCTTTTGGTTCAGTGGTTCCAAAAGCAAAAGGCAATGTGGCCTTGACGGTTGCTCTGCAGCAGACAGGGAAGCAAGACGAAGTGTTTCCTTCTTTCTCTTTTTTAATTTTGCCTAAAGCTGTCAGTCAAATTTATCTCGCCGCACCCCATTGTCTGGCCCATAACTTAATTTAGGACTCCTCAAAACTCTTATCATTTCCAAAGGATGCAGCTGCAGAACTTTCAGAGCCCAGCCTCAGAAGTTATCAGGTAACACTTGGCTACAACTCAAGGGTCACAAGTCACAAGCCCAGCCTAGATGCACAGGCAACAGAAATAAACTGCATCTCTTGATGGAAAAAGTAGCGAGAAATTTGCAGGCATCTTTTAAAGACAGAAACTGGCAGTCTGTGAATGATTATCGTGTAAAAGCTCTTCTCCAGTTTTGTCGGTCCTAAAATGCAGATTTCCTAACTTTTGTGAAAAGAAAAAAATCACAGGTTCACAAGAAGTAACTAAAATAGCACAGAGATACATGGCTCTAACTAAGATATATTTCAGACAGGTCTTGTATATATTTCTTCCCAATGATTAGACTGTGCATAATTTTAATAAAATATCAAAGCCAAAAGCTGTCTTTGATACAGTGTGCATGCCTATATGATATTTAAATAAAAAGTGGGCAACTGACATTATTTAGGTGATCAGCAGATGTGTCTCATCATTTTTAAGTGCATATTTGTCACATTTAACTTCTCTGAAATGAGAATGAATCCTACAAGCACATACCTTTTACAATTAGAAATATCATTTTTCCTTTTTTTCCTAGTATGTAAAATAATGGTATGCTCAACACTACCTACATACTTTGTCTTAGATTCAGTAAAAAATATTCTCAGCACATTTTGAGACAAAGAAGCCAACATGCTTAAGCTGTACTATGTTGGAAGGTAATTATAACAAGTCTCAACATGGCATCTTCTATATTTAGCATGACTTTGATGAGGCCTGGTGAAAAATATATAACTAAGAGGCAGATAAACCTCTACTCTCTAGAGAGATCCAGCATGCTTAACCTACACTGGATTCCTTACCACAAAGTTAGAAACCCATAGAGGCTGTAGTATACTATTTCTGGCCTGAAACCATGTGAATAAGAAAATTCTCAGGAGCAGCACACTCAGTAGCTATTTGGATGTGACGAAAAGCCCATGTGCTAGACTTGAATTATTGGTTATGAAGCCATGATCTATTACATCCTTTGCTTTCTAATGCAATAAAACTGTTTTCTACTTTCAGCCCTGCATCTACTCAGTGCTCTGAAAAGATTAAACAATGAATAGGAAAAAGGAAGCAAACAGAATGAGGTTATTATATTGACTTTTTTCCATATGGGGGGAAAATAAAGCAAATTCTGGCGACTTACAGGTGCAAAATAAATTAATTGTAAAGTTTTCTTGCAAATATTTCTTGCAATTTTGACCACCTTGGGATATATACAAAAATAATTACGGTATACAAGCTTCAACTGTGCTCCCTACGCTTTGAGATCCTAATCTCTAACTTGGTGCTAGCAACAACAACACACCAACAAAACAACCTAATTTCTCATAATTTCAGAAGACAGAACTTGGACACTAGTTGTGTTGAATTCTAAATTCAATACAAAATGACAGAACTATGTGTTTGAAGCCATACTCAATTTTTTCACCATGCTTTCTTTGAGATGAACTGTTTGTGGCCCAAGGAACATAGCAAAACCAGAAAAGTTTCAGTCTATTGATAAGGTAAAGACTACCAGGCCAACTGGGAACTTCTTGATTTAGAGTCAACCCATTTATTTTTTAAAGAATCAGTTACCATTGCTCAAAGCTGGGCAGTCTCATAGTATATCTGAAGCAAAAAAGAATTGTTTTCAAATCAACTTAGTCATATCACTCCACTAAAGTACTACTATAACCCCTGGATGGAAATGCCATCATTCCCATTTTACGAACAAAGAACTCTATCTTAGAAAGATTACATCGTTTAGCAAAGGCCAAACAACTAATAAAAGATAGACGAGGTTTAAACCATCCCATGATAGATGCCACAAACTGCAGGTGTAATTATTTCTAAATATGTAAATACCAATTTTAAAATATATCTGAAGGTATTGTGGGCCAGTGTTTAATTAAGATTCCATTTTTATATTTCTAATGTATTAGGAGTTCAATGTGGTATTTGCATTCATTTTGGGTTCATGATAAGCATGGAATTTTATGGAACTTGCCTGGTTGGTGTTAACTACATAAAAGCAATGGCCGCCCACACAGAGTTGTTTTTATTTTATTTTATTTTATTTTATTTTATTTTATTTTATTTTTGTGGGACCAGGGTTCAAACTCACGACCTTGCACTTGCCCAGCAGGCACTTGTGCCTCAGAGCTATCTCCCCAGCCCCCAGAGTTGTTTTATACTTAGAACAGTAATACAATGTAGACAGCATCTCCTGCTAAGCCCCTCAGCAGGCTCTCAGGTAGCAGCCTACACCCAACTACGTTAACTTTTATACTACATGGGGAATACAGAAGAAGAGACTAAAGATAATTGCAGTGAAATTTTGCTAGCAAATCCTTGATGGAAAAAAAAAATCTTTTGGCTTTTTTTTTTTTTTACAGCATTTAGATCTGTACCTTGTGCAGGAACTTGGATATCACATACTTCTTTGGCTCCTTGTATGAATAGGATTCTGAGTGATCTTGGTTCCTGGTCTCAAGAGCTCTCCATTTAAAAAAGGCCACTTCTCTGAGCAGGATTAGACCGGTATGCATTTTCCATGTACCTAGCCCTATTGTGTGTGTAGTACATTGAGTTGGCACTTGATGGGAGTTCTTTTCTCTTCTCAAGTCTACCCCTGTGCTCTGAACCCGGTTTGAGATCAGGAAAGGTCATGGTGGGTGACCTATAGGCAAACTGCTTTTTACTTATGCAAAGTTTTCCCCAAACCTCTTTTAGTTTGTGGCACTGATTGTGTGTGTGTGTGTGTGTGTGTGTGTGTGTGCGCGCGCGCGTGTGTGTCCTCTACCGAAGACCACAGACCCACTCAGATGGAAAGGACGATAGAGTTCATCTAGTGTACCCCAGTCTCCAAGTGCTCAGGCTCCCTGGTTTTGTTTTGTTTTGTTTTGTTGTTTTGTTTTGTTTTTTTGGCCGGACTGGGGCTCAAACTCACGACCTTGCACTTGCCAGGCAGGCACTTGTGCCTTGGAGCTTTCTCCACAGCCCCTCTCCCTGGTTTTAATACCCTATTCTAGCCCCCTTCCACATTGCCAGTGCCGCTTCCTGTGACCAAAAGCAAGCTGGAGAAATCGTGATATAGCACCTCAGGCAGATATTGGGGTATAAAAGCCTCTCCTGCTTTCTCGCTTCCCTCACCTTCCAACTTCCTCTCCCTCCTCTCTCCAGTGGCAGTGTCCTAAATATGCTCAGACAGCTCTATCAAGGGTCCCTAGAGTGAGGAGCTGAGGCCTCCGCTACACGAGCCACCATCTTGGAAGCAGCTCCTCCAGCCCCAGCCTCAACCTTGGATGACTGCAGACATAAAGGAGACTTGAGCCAGAACTGCTCAGCTAATGTGCTCCCCAATTCCAATTTCCAAAATGGAAGCTGGGATAATTTTTGTAGGTTGTGGTAAGCCACAACATTGTAGGAATATTTTCCTATGTAGCGATGCAAAAACCAATATATCCCCTTCATATCATGCAGAGAAGTTATGAGTTAGCAGTGCAATGAAGTGCCCCAGGTGCCCTTCACCCTTTGCCTCCAAGACCAGCCCAAATCATCCTGCTTCTGTGGCATCAGCCAGAAGCTTCTTTAATGTTTCCTTGCTCTTAGAATCTGTTTCCAAAATCTTCTGTTTTCTCTCAAAGATTCTTAGAGTGCTCTGGAAATTCTGGGCAATACTTCAGCTGTAAAATTTGGCAAAGATGTCCTGCTTCTGGAGGGAGTGTTCCCACTCACTAAATGTCTCAAAATAACCTTCTTTTGTGGGTTCGTTTTTTGAGAGATGATTTTTGTCTTTTCCTCTAAAACTGAAACTGTCTACACTGAAGTTGTTAAGTCAGCATGAGAAACCATTTAGCCCCTTTCTCCTCGCTGGTGTGAAAGAACATCTCAAATAATTTTTCCTCTCTCTGGAGTTTTGTCACAGCACTGACCTTGGCCTTGCCTGTTAGATGGCATCAGTCACCAAGGCTGCAGTGGCCTCGCAGCTTTCCAACATGCTCCATGACGGCTTTACCCCATGCTCTAATGGTGAATATCTTCTCTCAAGAGCTGCAGTTTACATACAGATGTGTTTCCTATCTGAAGCACCCATCTGCCTCTCCTCTCTCAATGTGCCATATGCTTGTGTTTCTGAGGTGCAGATAGAGACATTACTCATGTAACGTGTCACATGGGAGAATCCACAGGCTAGCTGTTTGGTTTCAGTTTAACCTTTAATTTTTACCTTTGCTACTGGTAGAAAAATTCAAGAATTTCAATGAGAGCTGTAGGTAAATAACCTACTTCCTCTTATTACTACCATGCTCTTCCTTTTAAGGTTAAAGTGAGGTATGAGATATCCAAAAATTACAGATAAACATACAAACCTAGTATGGTAAATTATTTCAAAAGTAGTCAAATTATCTGCCTTTTTAATTCTCTGGCTTGTGATTTTCTCTGTCTCTGTCTCTCTCTGTTTTTCTGTTCTTCTTTCTGTGTCTCTGTGTGTGTCTTTTGCTCTTCCTGTAGTGGGAATTGAACTCAAGGCCTTTACACTGAGCTATACAACCACAGATTACTTTTTTTAAAAATTCTGAGACAGAGTCTTACTAAGTCAGTAAATGGCTCAAGCCAGGCTTGAACTTGCAATCCTCCTGTTTCGACCTCTCAGAGTGCTGTAATGACTGGCCTGTGCCACCATGCCAAGCTGACCTTCAACTTTGCAGTGCCTTTAGCTAAACAGTGTCTATTTCCCATCCTTTGAGGTAAGGCCAGCCTTGTGACTTTCTTTGGTCAACTGAATATGGCAGAAGGGAATATGAACTAGTTCTGAGACTCTTAGAGCTTCTGTTCCCTCTCTTGGGACCTTACCTCCATGCTGAATACATGCCCAGTATTCAGTGATCAGTGGAGAAACAACCAGCCCTAGGCATACGAGTCAGTCCAGCCGAGATCAGCTGAGCCACCACCTGGACTTTCATTGACCATAAATGTGTGCAAAATGACAGCAAAAACAATCACAGAATTATCCTGTAGTATCATAACCAATACTACATGGTTTTTGTACCGCTGAGTATTGAGGTGATTTGTTGTGCAGCATAATAATGGCCACAGATAATTGATACACAGAGGCCAGGACTTTTTTGTTTTTGGTTCGTGTGACATCTTACTATGCTTTGGATAAACTGTAAGTGTATCCTCTCTATCAAGTTTCATATACTGATGGCCTGGTCCCCAGGATACTGTCATTCAGAAATGATCAGAACTTTACAAAATGAAGTCTCAGTGGAAGGTCCTTAGACCAATTGGAGGACGTGCATAGAATTGACTGTGGAACCCCAGTCCCTCTCTGCCTTTCTGTTTAGCATGTGACCTCTTCCTTTCACCCACAACTGCTATCACCATGGTATGACAAAGCCAGGAATGACCATCTTCACTGGAGCATGTGCCATACTGTTTGGATGTTCAGCTTCTAAATAAACCTCTTTTATTTATACAGTTAGTCTGCCACTGTGGAGGTGGTGGAGCTGTCTGGCTGCTTTTTCCACCTCCTTGAACTGTGCCCAACACCCATGTGTGAAGGTGCTGAGGCAGACTCAGTCCTGAGTGTGCTGAGGGCTCTGGTTCCAAAATAGGCCACTTTCCAGGTTTCCCTAAGGTCAGGTAGAGCTGCCGAGTCCAGTGAGGACTAAGTCTTTGGTGGAAAAGCTTACCAGGCTCCTACCCAGGACGAACCAGCCTTTGTCTATATGCTCGGGAAGGTTACTCAAGGTCATGGACCAGAGAGAGCAACAGAAGGAAATTGCCCACAGAAGAGACACTTGGTCTAGGTCTTGGTATTCAGTCTGCAGCTTTTTTCAGTGAGTAGCAGGGAAAATGCTCCCTAGTATTTGAGGGTCAGGATATGCTTTGATGAACTGCTCAGCCATCTCTATCTCATATCATCTGACTCCCCTGACCAGCACCTCAAGTTCACCTATGCTCCACCAGCCCTGGTTAGATGCTATGTCGGAACTATTACAGGATTAATGTTTTCACTAAGTATCATTCACCTTTTGTTTTTCTAGTGCCAGGGATTAAACACAGGGTCTCACATATGCAAGACAACTGTTCTATCAAAGTGATGTCTGGGATTGAATGTATTGCCCATGGGAGACCAAATTAAAGACAATTAAAGAACTTTTATTAATTAACCAGTGACCTATCCCCACTCGCATCTGGGAAGACACAAAAAGCCCAGCTCTTTGTTCCCTACCACCTTTTATAGTTTCTTTCTTGCTATGGCAACCAGGCAGGAATGTGGTGCAACTTATATCCTATAAGTGCAGGGTCACAGCAGGAATATGATGTCCTTATACCCTATAGGGGCAGAGTCTTGGGCAGAGGGATTTATGGCTAGGCATGGGCAAACGGTCTGCCTCTTACTGCCCTAAATGAGTCCTGTCTCTCCTTATCTCCTGTATGTTTATGAAGTTCTGACAGGGCAGGGGAAGGCGTGAGGAATAAGCTAATTTAGGCAATGCTGCTTTGGTGTGAATACTTTAGGAAGGGTTTTGTGTTGGTTACTTCGAGGTTTTACTTAGAGGAAGAGAACAGATATAAGGAATGGGTATTAACACCACATATACAATTTATAAGGAATTACAAGATTGGCTTACAATAGTGTTATGGTTTATGTCTAGTTGTCCCCCCAAAGCCTCATGGAGTCATTGGGCGGGGACTTCTAGAGTTTGAGACTTGATCCATGATCCCTGGGATTATAGGTTTTAGTACTGATGGGATTATGGGTGGAAGTACTTCTGGGATTATGGGTGTAGCCTAGGGCGGGAGCTAAGGCGGAGAGCCTGAATGTAATATAAACAGAGACAGAGAGACAGACTAGAGCTGTTGCTGTTGCTCTGCTGCCGTGTTGGTTAGCTGCCTCTGCCACCATTTTGTTGCTGTTCTGCCGCCATGAACTGGATGCTCTCCGCCCTGCTCCACTCAGCCTTGGGCCAGCCGAATATGGACTGAAACCTCTACGAACTGTGAGCTAAATAAACCTTTCCTTCCTTCATTTTGAGTGTTGGGTATTTGTCCCAGCAACGAGCCAAAAGTAACTAATACAAATAGTCAGCCACAGAGTCAGATGAGCAAGCGTGCAGACAGCGTCTGCACGCTCTGCACTGAAGAATTCAGTCCCGAGGTCTGGACTTCACTGCAGCACTCCGTGTAAATCTCTATCTGTTGGCTGATGGGTCTGCGATGGAAGACTGAATGTCTGTAATGGACGCTGAAGAGTCTGCGCTGGATGGTGAAAGATCCAAGCTGGAGGCTGAAGAGTCTGCGCTGCAAGACAAATGATGAAGTCCAGGCTGAATGCGAGCACTGAAGCTTCTCCGATGAAGTGAAGTCTTGACTTCTTCCTTAGACCTTTAAAGTCTCTTTGTGCTCAGTCATTCTGACGTGGGCCCATTGTGCCCTAGGGTGGAGCCAATCATATCCCAGGATGGGCCCTTAATCCTACTCTAGGAAGGAGTCAATCATATCCTAGGTGGGCCCTGGTCACACTCCAGGGAGGAACCAATTGTACCCCAGAGCGGGGCTCCCACCAACACGGAACTGGACCGCTGAGTCATTCAGCCAAGTTGACACATGTATCAACCACTACAGGGTTAAGCCAAATTGAATTCTCTCTCAATCTCTTCTACTTTTAAAAGTGAATAGAGGATTATGCTAAATGTGAGCTCTTACATCACCAGGCTACAATCTAAGCGCTTAGTCCTGTTGTTATTTTTTTCTGAGTTTTTCTTCAAAACTATTTCCTTGGTATTATGCCAAAAAAGCCCCACAAAGCAAAACAAGAACAGAAGTAAAAAAACAGCCTGGCATGGTGCATCACTATAATCCTAATATTCTGCGAAGGTGAGGCAGGCAGGTCTTAAATTCAAGCCCAGGCTGGGCCACTGAGAGAGAACTCATCTCAAAATTAAAAAAAAAAATAAAAAGGACTTGGGATGTAGCTCATCATGAAGGCCCTGGGTTCCATGTCCAGCCTACCCCCCCCCCCCGATTTCTTTTCCTTTCAGTCTGGTTCCTCAAATAATCATTTGAATGAAAATGTTACATGAAGAGTCCTATCTGCCACCCAGAGATGGTCACACCATCTTTTGCAAGGCTGTTGCTCAGTGCTGAGTGCTTGCCTCACGTACCAAGGCCCTGGGTTACACGTCCAGCACCATTCCTCAAAGACAAAGAAATCATCTGGATTGAGCTATGGCATGCCATTAGAAGATGAACTCTTCCTGTCCTTCACATTTTTGTCTAGTCTCCAGCAATCGTGGCCAGGGGATGCATGCTGCAAGTTTGACCAGACATCAGATATCCTAGCAGTCCTTTGCCCTTGTTGCAGTTTTAATCAGTAATTTTTCATTCTCTTCCTTCCCCTCCATTCCACTCCCCTCTTTTCTTAGTACTGGGGATTGAACCCAGCAACCACTGAGCTATCCCCAACACTTTATTTTGAGATAAGTTCTTGCTAATTTGCTGGTTTGGAGTTTGAGATCCTCCTGTCTCAGCCTCCTAAGTAGCCAGGATTACAGGCACGCATTGCTGGCCATGCCCAATAGCAATGTTTCTTAAAGAGGTAGAAACGTTGTTTTTCCTGTTCTTGTTGTTCTTACCCTTTTAGTAAATGTTGTCTTGCCTTCTTCTATGATTCCAGATCTAGGTCCTCCTTGAGCTTGGAACCAAGGATGGCATTTTAATTGTCCTTGTCATTTCTAACCCCCTTTTAGAAAGCTGGCTACTGTGTGATTTACATAGTACTTTTTGTTTCATTAAAGGTGAGCTGGGAGAAAGAAGATGAGCTGGGGAGGGTTTGATAAAGCTTTTCAAGAGTTAGGGTAACTAAAAAGCTTCTGTTATAATTACTCTTTGCTTTGATCCAAAAAGTGTTCTGGATGGCTCCCTCCCTGCTAAGATGAAGTAGATATAAAACATCAAACTAGGGGCTTGAATAATACACATGGATAAAACCAGGGGAAAGATAAAATAGAAAAAAATATGCAACCTCCACTGCAAAGATGAAGCCAAAATTTGGCTGTAAGTTGTCAAAGAAGTCACTCTTCAAAAGAGAATATATACTCAGGTTCACATTGTCTGAAAAATAAAGCTTGCAGCAATTCCGATAAAGGAGAATTTCTCCTAGCACAGAGAACTGAAAGAACATTCCCATCTGGGGCTTCTTGTGGGGCGTATCTTTATCTCTTCTGGAATAAATGTGATTGTTGCTAGGATAGGAATGTTTATTAAAGGAACCCTCTGTCAGACTCTCCCAAAAGATCAAGGCACTTCGGAGCAAAACCAGACTTTCCCAAGGATTTGAGTCTATATGGTCTAAGTGCTCAGTTCTCCAGTTGGCCCCCAGAAATAAAATTGGAAGTGCTGGAGACGAACTGGTTCATCCTCAAAATAAATCTATATTAATACGTTCGTCAAATGAGTTTTCACTTCTCATGATGCTTTGGAGCAGGAATTATCAGCACAGTTCTACAAAGGCTAGATAAAAGGAAGTTGGAGTTATTTGCAATGGGAGACTTTCAGATATGCTTTTAAAATGCAAACAAGGACAGCTAGCTTTTACAGGAGACTGTCATAAAATACAGTTCTGTCTTGTGTCTTAAGGGATGGAAATGTCTGCATAAGGCTTCCCCCAAACAGTGAAGGTGAAAGTTGACTTCCATTGTGTGGATGCATAAGAATTTCACACTAATCCTTGATTCTTGCTCAGCGTTGGGGAAAAAGGGTTCCCGAACTAACCTAGAGATAAATTCTCACTGGGGCCTGGCTCAAGTTCCGTATGCCTAGAATGAAGCTTGTAGCTCTTTGTTTGAGATGCTGTGGGAACCAAACATTTTGGAGCCCAGGAACACAGGAGAACATCTCAGAAATAACCCCTTCATTGGGTTTTATTTCCATTCCATGACAGAAAGCTCCCAAGGGCTCCTTTGCTCATGCTTTTAGGGCCAGAGGAAGAGCTTAATAAGCATCTTTGCAGTTCAAACTTAGACTTACTTCTTTCCTACAAAAGAGCTAACCCTTGGAATGATTATTTTTAGACATTTTGTATGTCCCTCTAGGAACCAAGTAGCCCAAAGCAAATATAATAACTCACTTGAATGATCACAGTGAATGTATGATGTATCTCTGAACTCAACAGAACTAAACTACAAATTATTCCAAGAATGGAAGCTGGCGAAAAGGATACTAACACTCTCCTGGCTTCTCCTCCCTCCAATCTCACTCCCTGAAGCATCAAGATTTTCAGTGGGATGTTACCACTGCTGATGGATGTCTTAAAGCCATGTGGAAAGTGGACTATGAAGACCCGGCAGGAGAGCTCACTGAGCATATTGTTTCTCAATGCCCAATCCTACATGTCCATCCATGAGAAGAACATCTTGGAGGTGAAGTTATTCATTCCCTTGGGTCAGGATCTCCAGAAGAAGAGCCAAAGTTGGTGCTTGTTGTCCAATGGGTGGATCAGGGGCTGCTTGCATGAAATCTGTAAGGAGTGAGGGGAGTACGACTGAGAGAAAGCAAAGATGTGTTTTTAGGAGGAATCTAGTCTCCACCTGATCCCATGGGGATTCTATGATATACAAACAGCTTGACAGCATGGGTCCCATCTTGGGGCACCGGTATCCTCCCAGCCACTTTAGTGGGTAAGGACAGGAGACTTTCAGGCATGTCCAAGAGGGGCTGCACCACTTGTCTGAAGCTTTGGAGCAGGTTGTAGTGTGTGCTCTTAGCTCAAGCACATGTAGCAGCTTAGTGTTATGATTCCCAGGGTAGCAACCAACAACCAACAATAGCAACTAAACTGCCACTTGCTAAAGACACTGCTGCACTCACCTGGAGTTTCTGACTCAATACACCTCGGATGAGGCTGAAACATTTGCATTTCCCAAGTGACCTAATACTGTGGGGTCAAAGGCCACACTTTGAGCACCAGTGAGCAAACCTCATCATTTTTAAAGGCAATCAATCATTTTTGGGAAGCTAAGCCGTGGACAGCTTTACTGTCTGGCCATTTGCACATCAATATGGTTGTAATGGCTAAATAAAATGAGGGCTGACTTCTTGAAAGGGGAGAAAGGTTAATTATATCAGGCCATTGACTCAGCTAAGACATTGCCTTCTTCGCCATCAACCCCAATTCTCAAAAGGGAATTAAAGTAAGTGAAAGAGGGGCTATACCATGCTTTTTGGAGATAACCCTTCATCAACTCAGTGACTAGATGGATAGTGTATTAGAAGATCTATGTTCTAGTCCTGCTGTCCCCTGAAGAACACATAGTCACTAGCAAATAACCTCAAACTGCATCATGTAAGGATGCCGAAGGCCTCTTCTGACCTGGGCTGTTCTATCAGGTAATGTTAATTAGCTTCCACATTGCTGGGACACAGTAACACCATAGCCAGCACTTAAAGGAAGAGAGCCATAATCTGGCTTATGTTTTCAGGGGATTCCATGCATGGTTGATTGACTCCAAGGAAGAAACATCATGGCAGAAGGGTGTGGTGGAGCAAAGGCACTTGCTTATGGTAGCCAGGAAGCAGAGAAGGAGGACAGTGCTTGAAAGAGGGGCCAGAGATGCACTACAGCTCCCAAGGTGGCATCTCCATGACCCACCCAGACACGCACAGAAGCATGCTTCACTAGTGCCCTGGGCCACTCTCATGCCAGTCAAGTTGGCACAATTCAGCTCAGCCATCATATAGATCTATCTGAGCAAGCCACTTGCGCCACTACCCCTAGTTTTTAACCTGTTAAGTGAGCAGGGTTGTATGCTTGATGACCTTGCTGACACACTTGTGTTCTTTTTATGTGTCACCCAGAACTATGTTGATGACCCAGGCTCTTTCCAGCTGAGAGTTAGTAGGGCAACTACCCCTAAAACCTTTTCTTCAGGATTCCTTCATGTAACAATGAAAGTGGTGAAAGATTCCTTGCTCCTGTGTTAGGTAGTCTCTGCCCTGCGGCATGATCATGGTTCTTGGGATCTTAGAAACTGAGCATATTAAGTGCTAAGCTGAGCAGGGTTGGATATATCCCAAGAGTAGGGCAGTCACTCCACATAAGTCTCCAGAGAACTCCACATGGAAAGCCACCAGGATGCCCCACAGTGGCCTGCACTGTGGTGTGCATCAGTGGAGGCTCTTATGACGGCATAGGTGCTCAAAGGCTGCATAGTATATGCAGAGACTGTCTGGCTAAACGTGAATAAGCAGCCCTGGAGTGCTGACCCTCAATATCTCCATGAAACAGAAGCTACTGCTCTCCCAGGCCCTGCTGTGCTCTCCAGGGCAATGAAGATTGTTTGCACCATGTGTCAGAAACGCAGTATCCCTTCTGGGTCAGCCAACCACTGGACTTCAGTTGCTGTCTGTGCTTCTCTGCATGTGTTCCAAAAAACACATATTCACAAGCTCAGTGGTCTGTGTACCATGTAAAAGCAGCCACATGCAAAATTTGCAGAGGAAAAAGGAAGAAGCGTGAGGAACCAGCATACACTGGGCCCTGCTTGGAGACAAACAGACAGCGTACATGAGGGCCAGGCAGGTGGTCTTTCCTTCTTAGGTGAGGGTGTCAGGCAGGATTGTCACATATGGTGACCTGAAGCAGAACCTGAAGGCTCTACATGAGTCAGTGTTATGGTCAGAAGCCATGACCAGACATAGTGGTGTGCTCTGTGAACCTAGAGGAGTCCCGGGGCAGGACAGATGATAAGAGAACATCAGAGCAGAGGATGGTGATGAAGGAAAGCATAGCTCACTAAGGGCTCTGACCTACTGCTCATTTGAAAAGGAGTCCTATAAACCTGGTGTGATGGCACATGTTTATAATCCCACGACTCAGGAGGCTGAGGCAGGAGGATCAAAATTTTGGGTTGAGCCTGAGTAGTTTAGTGAAACTATCACAAAAGGGGGTGAGAGGCAGGTGTCAGTTACTTAGCTTGCTGTGAAGGCCTGGAATTCAGCCCTCAATACAACCAACATATGCACGCATGTACAGCAGCACATACGGAATGGTGGAACCATTACAGGAAACAGTTTGACAGTGTCTCATAGAATTTCCCCTTGACAAGCAAGTCCAACCCTAGGTAGATGCATACACAAGACCAAGGGAAATGAAGACTCCAATAGACTTGCTCACAGGTGTTTACAACAGTGCCACTTACAAAGTCCAAAATGTAAAAATAGCCTAAATGCATAATGATACATGAATTGGTAAACATAATATAGTTTATATGTACAATGAGATATTAAGTCCCAAACCGGCAAGGAAGTGTTGACTACCACTCCTACATGGTTAGACCTAGAAAGCATTATGTGCAGTAGAAGATTCAGAAACAAAATATCGCATATTATAATTCCATTTATATGAAATATGCAGAAGAGGCAAAGTCACAGAGACAGTCAGAAAATGATCACTGCTGGAGGTGGCAGGAAGGAATAGGAATTTGTTTAATAGGTACAGTGGTTTCTTTGGAATGATGAAAATATTTGGAATTAGACAGAGTTAGTGATTTCATGACATTGTCAAAGTATTAATACCCCTTTAACATGCTTACCTTGCTTAGTACAGTTTGGGTGTCTTGGCTACTCTTCTCTCGTTGCTGCAAGAAATATCCAACGCTCAAAATGAAGGAAGCAAAGGTTTATTTAGCTCACAGTTACTGGAGGTTTCAGTGACTTCACGGCAGAGTGGCATATGGCAGAGAACAGCAGTTCATGGCAGTAGCAACAAGCAAGAGCAAAATGGAGAAGTAGCTGCAATAATGGCAACAGAGAGAGAAAGAGTCTCTCTGTCTCTCCTGTTACATTCATGCTATCCATCTCAGGCTGGGTGCAACACTGGCAGCCATTATCCCAGCCTTGGATCACCCATAATCTCAGTGGATCATGAATTAATCACAAACTCTAAATGTCCCCACCCCATGACTACATGAGGCTTTAGGGCAGTGATTCTCAACCTGTGGGTCACGACCCTGGTGGGGCTCAAACGACCAAAACACAGGGGTCACCTAAAGCCATTCCGAATGATAACTGTAGCGAAATTACAGTTTTGAAGTAGCCACCAAAATTATTTTTTGGGGGGCTGGGGAGATAGCTCCAAGGCACAAGTGCCTGCTGGGCAAGTGCAAGGTTGTGAGTTTGAACCCCGGTCCTGCAAAAAAAAAAATTATTTTTTGATTTGGGGTCATCGCAACATGAGGAACTGTATTGCGAGATCATTGCATTAGAAAGGTTGAGAACCACTGCTTTAGAGGTTCAACTAGACATAAACCATAACACTGGGCAATTTAGCAACTCTACAAGACCCTGTCTCATAAAACATTTTTAATCTAAAAAATAAGAGTGCTGAAAGGTTTAATTTTGTGTTACGTCAACTTGATCTCAGTTAAAAACAACTACGAACTAGAAAAAAAATCAAAGAAAAAGTTCTGCAGAGTCAAGTTCAGAGGAGGAACCTGTCAGGTGGCAAAGAGCTATTTTCCCTAAGTTCAGTGAAGAAGCCCTGGGCCTATCTGTCACAGACAGGAAACCACCAATACGACCTCCATTCTGCCAAAAGACACTTTTCTCAAAACAAGGACTACAGCTACTAGCTATCTATTGTATTTACATATCCCACTGCTTCCCCAGGCCTGGCTGAGGGGTTTGGAAAGGAACTGGTAACCAGCTATATAGACTTCCCTAGTCTTTATTTTACAGCAAGGCAGAGGAAAGTGACAGAAAGGCAGAAGCAAGCAAACTGTGCCTTTGAAAGGACAGAATGTATGGGGAGGGGCATGGCTGCTATTTACAGCTTGTGTGGGTGGGAGCAGAGTGGGCCTCTGGAAACAGCTGTGTCACAACAGGATGTGTGAAGGCCATTCCGGCCTAGTCGGTCAACCCTTCACCGGGAGCCAAGGCCAGCTCAGCGGGGCAAGGGGCTTCACCACAGCCTGAAAACTCAGAAATGGACTCTCAACTCTGGGATTTGAATGAGCTGCAGTATTTAGCCAGGCTTTGCTCCTTCTGTTCAAAAGAAGAACCCTGGAAGACTGAAAGGCCAGCCCCAGCCAGCCCTGGAGGACTTCCGGCAAGAACAAGCACTGTCAAAGTCACTTCTGCAGGGGGCCAGTCCTCCTGCAGCCTGGAAGGAAGCAACCTAGGGGGTAGGAACAATGGACCCCTGTGTAGCCTTTTGCTGCAGGATGCGGTGCTCCACGGCAAACTCTTTGTCACAAAGAAGGGAAGGACATGATTTGATGATGGAAGTGGCTTTCATTCATGTTTCAATGACTTTCGAGAGCTACTTTGCAAGGCTTGTCCCTTTACACTGGGAAGTAGAGGCAAAGCCTTTCCTCCCAGCCACCACAGAGAATACACTCTGATCAGGACCCAAAAGCCCATTCGGTAAAGGCTGACTCAATTGATTTTTTTCATTTTTTAATTGATTTTATTGGTAAATTTGGATATATAAAATATCATTCACTGAGTGAATTGTTGAGCCATATCTTTTTGTTTTTCCTTTATTTTTTATTTTTTTCTTGTTTCAGAACTTTTGCTTGTTTGTTTATTTTATTTTTATGGCTGGCTCAGCCTGCCCTGAGGGCAAGGCTAGCGCAGCATATGGTGCCAGGGATCGAACTGCAGTCCCTGTAGCCGCCTAAGCACTCCTAAGCAGGCGCTTTAGATCACTGAGCCATCCTGCTGGGCCCCTGTTTTTCCTTTAAAACCACATCTTTAACATAATGAGAAGGAAGTAGCCTTGTAATTTAAGGAGTAATTATATAGACAGTGCTATATTCTCTCACCATGCCCTGCTCAACAGTTTTAGTATTTTGGGGGATTTTGAATGTTTTATTTTTTACTTGAGATAGGGTCTCACTATGTAGTCCAGGCTAACCTTGAACTCATGGCAATGCTCCTTCCCCTGCCTCCTGAGTGTTGGGATCTATAGGGATTCACCACCAGGCCTAGAGGGATTCTCTTAATATTTTTTCTTCAGTCAACAAACACATTTATTTTGCCACATCAGACACTAGGTGAGGTGTGAGGATACAGTGAGAAGCAAAGCAGTTGGTCACCTTTCTTTCAGGGAGCAGGTGGCAAAGAGAGGAACACAGACAACTATTTACAAAGCTGAGCATTAGCAGGGAGGGACATTTTCCACCACTGAAATTCCAAATGTCTTCCCTTATTTTCTGTTCTTTTAAAAAAAAATTTCTTTCTTTCTTTCTTTCTTTCTTTCTTTCTTTCTTTCTTTCTTTCTTTCTTTCTTTCTTTCTTTCTTTCTTTCTGGCCAACTCAGCCTGTCCTGTGGTGGGGCTGGTGCAGCATGTGGTGCCGGGAATCGAACTGCAGTTGCTGTGGTTGCCTCAGCTTGCCTAAGCAGGTGCTTTAGACCACTGAGGTATCTTGCCAGCCCCTTATTTTCTGTTCTTAGATTAAATTTTCTCCCTCATTAAATATAGTGAGGCCACTCCCTAGAAACATGGGCCCCAACTGTCATCAGAACAAAATGGTTTAATTAGATACTTCCCAAGGTCAGTATGAGTAAAATGCAAAGGACTACCACCAAGGGGTGGAAACAGAACTTGTGTCAGGGCCTTCCCTGAGTTCTCAGGGGGTCTACTTCAGGTCCTGAATGGCTCCTCAAATAAGGGCACACACAAGTCCTCCCAGACAAAACAACTTATGAGTAAACAAACTGAGAGAAAAAGCAGCTGTCTGCATAGAATGAGCCCATCAGGAAGATGCAAGTGACAAATGACACACAGTCAATTGGATGGGAACAATACAGAGTTGCCCTAGTGACATCCAGTTTGCAAGACCTTTGCCTACAACAGCAGCACCTCTCACTTTATACTGGCGTGACTAAAGGGAACAGTTTCCTCAAAACAAAGGGAGAAAGTCTGCCTCAAGCGTAAGTCTGTGGACCACTTCCAACACTTAGCCCTAACCATCTGCTCTCGGTATTTTCCTTTAGAGGGTTCCTGTTATGGTTTGGGGTTTTTACAGGGGTAGCAATACAATACAGGACATATTTCATAGAATTATTTTATAATGAATCATTCAAAGGACCATATCCAAAGAATACAGGAAATCTGTCCACACACTAAAGACCAAAGAACCCGGCTGAGGGCCTGGATCCTAATATCCTGCATGAGTCAGCTGAAGATGTAAAGCCCATAATAGTGCTTCCCATAATACCAACTGGGGTCCCAGAGCCCATGACAATGTCTCTTGCAGAGCCACTTCATGGGTCTGCCCTGGGAAGGCCCAAAGGTCAGTGGTGGAGGCTAGAAATTCTATGCCAGCAGGATGAAGGATCTGTGGTAGCAGGCTGAGGGATCTGAAATGCAGCCAGGAAATGACACTCAAGGTAAGCACCAGAGCTCCCCACAAAAGTACCACAGACCTCCTCAGCAACAGCGAGTTCCGAAGCTACTGTGATGATGAGGAAAGCTGAGTTCTCATCAGGAAACCCAATGCGACAAGCTTTTCTAGGAGGCTGAGCAGTGCTCCAGCTTCCCCTCTGGAGCCAAGAAACAATGCTCAAGATGAGGACTGGAGCGCCCCCAAAATGGACTGTAGCCATTCTCAGCAACAATGAGGTCCCAAGGTCCTCCTCTGATGAGAACAGCCAAGTTCATCAGGAAAGCTGGCATGAAAAGATCACCCAGCTTAATAGCCCAAGACAGAGGTTCTCAACCTGAACTATCAAAACACAGGGGTCGCCTAAAACCATCGGAAAATCCATATTTAAACCCATGCTATGCCATGGTGAAATGTTATTTATTGGAATTAGTAATAAATATTTCTCAACATATAATTAAATATTGTTTTCTGATTAATCGCTATGCTTAAATTATGTTTGATTTGTAGCAATGAGAATACAGAATGCATATCAGGTATTTACATTCTGAATCATAACTGTAGCAAACTTACAGTTCTGAAGTAGCCACCAAAATTATTTTTTGGTGTGGGGTCACCACAACATGAGGAACTGTATTGTGTGGTCACAGCATTATAAAGCTTGAGAAACACTGGCCCAAGAGAACCAACAGCTTCTCCAACAGCCTCTCAATAGCTTCTGCAGTTCTGCTTCTTCTGCTGCTGGCAACAATCCTCAGGTGGGCCTACCACACATATCACCCTGCTGGCTCAGTTCAGCTAGGTGTAACAAGTTGAAGACCAGGTAGCAATCCACCACAGTCCCCAAAGACGTAATCAAGTCCCCATCCTAACTAGGATCACCTTGTTAAACTGCTTCACAAAATTCACAGGTGGCGAGAACTCAGTGTAACTTAGGGATTAGGCTGAAAGAATCGCAGTGAAATAGACCTCAGCCAGCTGAAGTCAGACCCCAGTGGTATCCAGGTAACAGGTGGCCCCCAACATAGCAACCTCTATGACAGATGGCAAATATTAACCTTCAAGGATTCAGACAGGAAAGCTGTTACCTAGTAACCATGCGTAGATCTTGTGGCCTAAGCAGAGAACAGATTCTATAAGAAATAACATAATGGAAAGACCACAGTGCATCAATTACAAACAAGGCTCCTCCTATCTCCTACCTCTTTCATATACAGCATCTTTCAACCACAACATCATAGTAGCCTCTTTCCACCTTAGGGTCTCTGAATTTAGTAGTGTAAGAGTAGGTCCTATCTCTAACACCTAAGGAATACATCTTTTTTTTTTTTTTTTGTCTTTTTGAGACAGGGTCTCACTATGCAGTTCAGGCTGGCCTTGAGCTCACTTTTGTAGCCCAGGCTGGTCTCGAACTCACAACGATCCTCCTGCCTCAGCCTCCCAAGTGCTGGGATTACAGGCGTGCGCCACCACGCCCAGCCCCAGGAATACATCTTATTTACGCTAATATTCATTTAAAAGATTGAATATTTGGGCTGAGGTGTGGTCAATACAGCTACCTTGAGGTTAAATGGTGTGACGCCTGTTGAAGAAAAGAAGAGTTTATCACATAGGACAAGTGACCTTCCTAAACATAGAGTTTGGAATGACTGGGACAACTGGTGGCACACACCTGTAATACCTGCAATACCTGGGAGACTGAGGTGAGAAGACTGCCCCAAGTTTCAGATCAACCTGGGCTACTAGTAAGTTCTCATCTACATAGTGAGATACTGTGTCAGAAAAGAAAATGACTGGAAGAAACTAGAGTGGAGGTCTGAGAAGATCCCCCATTTTAAGAACAATCGATGTGGAAAATGGACAGCAGACATGAAAGACAATCTTATCTTTATGAAGAGCAATCAATACGTATCTCCTGCCTTTTGCTCCAAATGTTGCATTTATGTACTGGAATTTAGTAAGGAGACATTTTCATTGCCAACTCTCTAATAGATCTAACCTGAAAGTAGAAAAGACCTGACTGTGCCATTGTCCCTGTCTCTTGGTTCTCCTCTTCCTCCTCCCTCTCCTCTTTGTTCTCCTAATGAAATCAATCTGCAGCAAGCCCTTGCCTTCACTTCTCTCTGCATAAACAACCTGGTACTTGTGACAGTGTGGATTTAGAAAACATAGGATCAGGGGCCAATGGAACACTGCAGCAGACTGTCACGCTGTATACCTCAACAGGGGTTCCAGACAGGTGGGGCAAAGAATCTTCTCGAAGCAGTTCCACAGACCCCGGAGGGCTGAGCACTCAAACGCCAGGCAGCCTTCCCTCCCAGCTGAGTTGGTGCATGGAGTTCTTCTGCAGAGAGCAACTCCATCCTGAGGAAGCGCTCTGCATTCAGTTGGTTGGGGACAACTGCTTGGACACCCCCTTCTCCAATCTTCTCAGTTTCTCCTTGGCTGGAGCAGTAAAGATGACAAAGACAAAACAAGCACGTGCAGTAACCTCTTTATCCTTTTTGGGCGGGTCCTAGTGAGGGAGCCAGGCCCCAAAGGTCATGGGGCTCCTTTTCATTGACTCTAATGTGACTCCCACACTCACAGAAATTGTAGTGTGATGTCTGCTACCGACACAGGACTGATCAGTACTAGTGAGACACGAGTTGAAATAGAGCTGGAAAGATTAGCATTTTTAAAGCTAAGGGTTTGTTTTTTTTTTTCAGTTTCCTCCTACCAAGAGGGAAATGTCCACCCCCAGTCCTGGCGCTTGTTGTGACAGAACCAAACTTTCCACATTTCCTGGGCTGTGGGTGACCCAAAGTCCAGCTGAATCAACATGGTTGGTTTCCTGGCTTTTATTTGACCTCTCCTGTAAGTTCATGTGAGGCTGCATGTTGGAGTAGCAATTGGACCAGCCACTCTCCCAACTTGGCTGAATTTTTAGTTATACAACAGGGTCAAGTAGGCTTTATTTTAAATGTACAAGACTGGTTAAACTTTTTAAAATGTGCTAATATATCATATCAACAAGCTAAACAAGAAAAAATAAGATCAAATGATAGAAGAGTAAAACAATTGATAGAAGTCTACCACACACTCATGATCAAAAGGGGCATGGATTGAGGCTTCTTCAATTTGATTAAATTCTTCTCAAAATTGTTTATTAAAGAAAGCATTAAAAAAAACAGAGGGAAACCGAATAAGCCAGGGATAGTGGCATATTTTTGCAGCCCCAGATACCATGGAGGCTGAAGCAGGAGGTTATCATGTTTAACCACAGCCTGGGGAATCTAGCAACTGAGTGACACCCTATCTCAGAAAATTATAAGAGGCCTAGGCAGCTCACTATATTTTTCCAATTTAATTTTATTTAGGGTTGACCAGATAGCTCAGCAGATAAAGCACCTACTTAAGTAGACACAGGGAAAGGGGGTTTAATCCCTGGCCTGCCATGCCCACTCCACCGCAGGGTGAGTTGAGAGGTCAATTGAGACTGGGCATGGTGGCCCACACCTGTAATCCCAGCACGTGGAAGGCTGAAAACTGGAGGATCACTATGAGTCTGACCTATGTAGCGAGACCCTGTAGAGCCTGTACTAAACACATAAAGAGTATTTTATTTTATTTTATTTTAAAGAGTAAAAACAAAAACAAAAAAGCAGAAACAGAGACAGATGCAGAGTAATATGCAACAATATGTGTGGTACATATTTTCAAGACAAGAGCAGCAAATTAACAATGACTACTATGTTCTTCTATTGTCAACTACATTGCACAGATTATCAGATATAGCTTTGTAGGATTGGACAAATAAGTGAAAATTAACACCTGCTTTCAATAAACCTTAATAACTTTTTCTTGACCCTTTTACTTTATATAATTTTAATTTTATTTTAAAGAGAATAATAATAATTGATAAGACATTACAAACAGCACACATTTAGAAAAACAAGATGACAGGTATTCAACCGTGGTTTTTGTATTGCACTTTGCAGTTTTTTATTGTAGTTGCTCAGATTATAGATATTAGCATATAGTATTAGTCAAGGTGAAAATTTTAAATATTAATACCTATTTTCAAAAATCAGAAGGAAATGAGTAATACAATCATGTCAGCTATTTTGTACATATGGTTTTCATACTGCACATTGCTGTCCTCGATGTAGTTGATTAGCATGCATATATCAGCATGAAGAGTAAGTGTAAGTTCTAAACATAAACTGCTATCTTCAAAAGAAGGGACAGAAATAATTAGTATAATCATCTCAGCTATCCTATATATATGCATGATTTTCCCCCATTTTCATTCTTTAATTCTCATGCTCAGTTTCTTTCCATTTTACTACATGTATTATACCTTTCAGGTTCTATTTATTCTTTTAGGCTCTTGCACCAGGGAGACAATACGATATTTACACGTGTGGGTCTGATGTATTTCACTTATGAGTATAGTCTACAGTTGCATCCATTTACCTAGAAAGGTCTCAAGTCTGTCTTTTTTTATAGTTGAGTGATGCTCCATTGTATAAAAAGTACCACATCTTTTTCATCCCATTCCTCAGGTGATAGGTATTTTGGTTGTGTCCAAGATTTGGCTATTACAAATTGTGCTGCTATAAACACGGGTGTGCATATATCACTGTGGTATGATGATTTCAGTTGTTTTGGAAAAATAACCAGAAGTGGTATAGCTGGGTCAAATGGGATTTGCAGATCTTGTCTTTTGAAAAAACTTCACATTGATTTCCATAGCACTTGTACCAGTCTCCATTCCCACCAACAGTGGTGAAGGATTCCTTTTGCCCCAAAGCCTCTCCAGCATTTGTTACTATTTGTTTTCTTTATGATAGCTATTTTTTCTGGGGTGAGATGTTATCACAATGTTGTTTTCCTTGTTTTGTTTTTTGTTACTGGGGATTGAACTCAAGACCTTTCACTCACTGGACAGACACTTAAGCCACTGAGCTATCTCCCCAGCCCATAATGTTGTTTTAATTTGTGTGTTTGTACCTAAAATGTATATATAGTAGATATTGCTTAATTCATTGTTTAATTTCATTTATAGCCCATTGTTTGCTGAGGGAAGGTCTTATTTAAATTTCACATGTTTGTGGGGTTTTGGTGATTTCTGTTGTCATTAATTTCCAGTTTCATCACACTGTGGTCACATAATATTCATGGGATAATTTCTGATTTCTTTCATTTACTTAAGCATAATCTATGGACTAGTATGTGGTCTATTTTAGAGAATGTCCCATGTGCAGCTCTACAGAATGTGTATTCAGATGTTGTTGGGTGGAACACTGTGTAAATGTCCACTAAGTCTATTTGTTGAAAGATTTGGTTCAGTTTTGCTATCTCTTTATTAATTTTTTTTTGTCTGCTGACCTGTATTTTTGAGATAAGGGGGTGTTAAAGGCCCCTGATAAAATTGTTGTTGGTTATTAGATTTTTCAGGTCTTGTAAAATTTGTCTTATATAAAAAATTAGGGACAACTAGAGACCTCAGTGGCCTCAAAGCACCTACTTAGTCAGCCGTAGGGACCGGGGTTTGATCCCTGGTGTGTCGTGCTAGCACCGCCCCTGGGGTGTGCTGAGATGGAGAGTTAGAATGAGCATGGGGGGGGTGTCTGTAATGTCAGGGCTTGGGAGGCTGAAAATAGGAAGAACACTACAAGTCTGATCTACATAATAAGACCCTGTAGACCCTGTACTAAATGCATTTTAAAAATTGTCTTATAATTTGGGTATTCCCATATTTGGTACATACATATTTTTGACTGTATTCTCTTCCTCTTGAAGTTTTCCCCTAACAAGTATGCAGTGACCTTCTTTATCTCATTTAATCATTCTTGGTTTGAAGTTTTAGATTGTCTGCAAACAGAATAGCTACGCCAGATTTTTTTCCTGAGCTCCTAGATCACATAGTATTGTTTTCCATCATTAGACTTTAGCATATGAATTTCTTTTGGGGTTAAATGTGTTTCTTGTATGCAGTATATTGTTGGATTTTGTTTCCTAATCTATGCTACCAGTCTGTTTATTTTAATTGGTTAATTGAGTCCATATACTTTGGTGATTATAATTGATGTGTATTGACATATCTGTTGTGTCATGTTCCTGCTGTTAGTTCCCTACTTTTCCTGTTTCTAATTGTTTACCCTGTGTGATGAATTCTTTCTGCTGTTGTTCTTGGAGCTGTGGTCATTTTGATCACTTTCTCAAAGATCTTTTTGTTTTAGTTATTTTTTATTTGTTGCTAGGAAAAATACTCAGCACTCGAAACTAAAGAAGGGAAGGTTTGTTTAGCTTCCAGTTTGTGGAAGTTTCAGTTCATACTCCACTGGCTCCAAGGCAAATGGTAGCAGTTTATGGTAACAGAAAACAATTAAGAGCAGAGGAGGAGCAATGGCTGCAGCATCCATCAAGCCTCTCTCTTCCTTCCATGCTGACTGAGAACACTGGTGCTCCAAAGCTAAGGTCAAGATCCTCTGACGTGGCATATCTGCAAAGTGGCGTGATGAAGACTAGAACTTCTCCAAGGAAGCAATGCTGGGGCAGCCTTCCTCAACTCCTTTATATACACTTTTTGTGCTGAGTCACACTGAGGCAGCCCTGTCATGTCCTAGGGTGGAACCAATCGTGCCCCAGAGCAGGTCCAATCATGCCCCGTGGTGGGCCCTCGATGTCCTGCAGGGCAGAGTCCTCATAGCCTGGAACCTCCGAGCCAATCCAGTCAAGCTTCCAATATCAAGTTGACACAATATATATTAACTACCACACTTTTAGTACTTTGTGTAGGGTTGGTTTGGTTGCCACATACTTCTTTAGTTATTCTTTGTCATGGAAGTATTTTACTTCTCCATTAATAGCCTTAAAGATAGTTTTAAGAAAGACAGTTTTGCAAGGTGTAACAGCCTGGGTGGGAATTTGTTTTTCTTATAGGACTTAGAATACTTCACTCAACACTTCTTGACTTGATGATCTGTGCCGTAAAATCTGCTATTATTCCAATGTGTTTTTTTTTTTCTTTAAATGTGATCTGTTTCTTTTCTCTAACAGCTTTTAGTATGTTGTTCTCTGATAAATTTCTCAGATCTTGATTATTATATGTCTGGGTCTAGAGTTGATTGGGTTGCTATTATTTGGAATTCTATATACCTTGGTTAGCTGAATGTGAAGCTCTTTCCCCATATCTGGAAATTTTTCTGTTATTACTTCTGTCCATATTCTTTTGTGTCATTTATGTTAGCTCCTTCTTTCTCACTGATGCCTGTTAGTCCTATGTTGTCCATCTTTGCATAGTCTTACAGTTCTTGAATTATTATTTCCTGGTGTAGTGGTCAATACATTGTGCCAACTTGGCTAGATCAGCTTGGTGTTTTCACACCCTGGGCCATGGGGGTCCCACCCTAGGTCATGGAGGTTCCCATTGTAGGGTGGGAATGGCCCACCCCAGAGTGACTCAGGACAGAAAGGGTATATAAAGAGATTCAGTAAAGATTCAGTGTTTCACTTTGTTGGAGGAACTTCAGTGCCATCAGCATGGACATCATCTCCTGGCTTCCAGCACACTTTTGTGCCTGAGGAATTTGTTTTTCTTTCTTTTCTTTTTTTTTCTTTTTGAGACAGGGTCTCGCTATGCAGTTGAGGCTGGCCTTGAGCTCACTTTTGTAGCCCAGGCTGGTCTCAAACTTGCACCAATCCTCCTGCCTCAGCCTCCGGACTGCTGGGATTACAGGTGTGAGCCACCACGCCTGGCTAGGAATTTGTTTTTCAATTAGTTCACCTGAATTTGGTCGGGGCACCTCCCTTTCATGTACCTGGAGTCTTCCAGGCAGACTACTTCACCCAAGTTACCTCCTGCCACCTCTGTGCTGTGAGGATCCTCTTGTAGGTCTCAACCTGAGTCTGGCCCCCACTAAGCCTAGCAACACACCTCTGCTCACCAGAACTAGTTATATCAATCTCAAACTCGACCAGCCAGGCCTGGCTGCTGGGCTCGGGTCCCTCTATCTCCTCTGCCTTGGCTGAATTTTGGACAAATTCATTTTACCATTTAGGCAGCTTTTCCTATACCCTTGATGTGAGCAGACAAAGGAATCTAGGCCTCTTGTTTGTCCCCAGTAACACTATGCACAAACAACTATGGCGTGGTGACACAGTTGGGAAGGATAACTAGTTTTTACTGCTCTAATGCCAGGTCTGAGGCTGGAAAAGCTTCCAATAAAGCCATTTACAGTTCAGCTCTCAGACTTAGGTGTCAATCCTACAACCGCACCATCTATTTACCCCAGGGAGTGATATTAGGTTTTCTATAAACTAATCCTACTCTCGCTACTATTTGTTTCTGTACATACATACAGACTTCCTGAGATCTGTACTGGGCACATCCAAGGCTGTTGAATCACCCAAATATGGAATGGCATCCTCCCTTGTAGGAGTTCCTAGACCTCAAACAAACATAGGTTATCTATGATTTACTTTCCTCCTAAATAATGCTCATTATTTTTTTCTGCAAACATGAATGAAAGATTATTTTATCTTTTCCTCCATAATGTCCAGCCTACCCAAGGAAGAGGACCAAAATAACATCTGCTGCCCATATCTGCACAAAACAAGTTCAGCCCAGGCTGGAATCTGATTGTATTTATTTATTCATTCATTTATTTGGTACACGGCTTCACTATACATCTCAAACTCATAGTGATCCTCCTGTCAAAGCCTTCCCAGTGCTGGGATTACAGGTGTGCACCACTATGCCTGGTTTCAGGGGCCAGCTTTGCTTGCAGTACCAGGGGTCACATCTGGGTCCTTGGGCTTGCCTGGCAGGTGCTTAGCCCATGGAACTATTCCCCCAGCTCCAGAATGGGATTTGAACCCCACAGAAGAACTGACCTGCATATTGTGCAGGAACTGAGAGGAACTGAGACCTGGAGAGGTACTTTGCTGGTGACCCATGCTGGCAATGAGAGACAACATACCATACGTGTAGAAATATAATTGCTGGGCTCCTCACACTGTCTTCTCTAATGCACCTTATTTAGATTTGGAAAGTGGCTATTGTCATAGGACCCCCTGGTTATGCCAATAACATACAACAGGCTTCCCAAATAACAATCTTATAGCTGGGCTTGGTGGTGCACCCATGTCAACCCATCATTTGGGAGGCTGAGGCAGGAGAATCACAATGAGTTTAAGGCCATCCTGTGTAGGAGTCCCTTTTAGGTCCTCATTTTGATCCGAGAAGTCAGTATTTGTAATCCCAAGTCATGTCACTGGAATCTCACCAAGGTAATTCCAATCTACCACTTCCCATGCAGCCCATGAGAAAGTAAAGACACTAAAACATATAACTATTGGGGAGTGAGTCAAGGGGCTCTAAGTCCAGCCACAAAGATGATTCTCTGGAACTAAGAGTGAGATCCAAGGCCTCTCCCGGCTTTATTCCTTGGAGGAGTGACTTGAGGAAGCATGACAGAATTGTGGGAGGTAGTGACTACTATGAGCTGAGCTAGGTGGGGGCCCTGCATTTACATCTGCCACCTGCAGAGGATATGCAGAGAAAGTAATCTGCGTAAGGCTATTTACATAGTATCTAATGTTTTGGGTAGTCTGGTGCTTCAGCTTTGATGTAGTCTTTCAAGTCCCAGGAAGTCATAGCCTCTGTCTCCAGGCTCCTTCCCAGCTGGCAGCACGAAGCATTGGCTCTTCCACCGGTCACATCCTGCTTCACATTAAGGAGCAGCAGGTATACGTTACCAGGGAGACGTGCATACCACCTTCAAAGACTATCATCAACACCTCAGCTAGACCAATCTGCATTGCTTAAGGCCAAATGAGAGGATAAACAAAAGTCCTAGCCAGCTCTTACATATCACTACAAGGAAATAGGGCCAGACTCAGTCAAAATAGAGAGAGTTGCTCTTCCTTCAAGGAGAGCTGGTTAGGCGGTTCTCCACAATCCTGGACTACAAAGTGTGTTCAAGGCCAGCCTGAACTACATAGCCAGATCCTGCCTCAAAAATAAATAAATAAATAAATAAATAAATAAAATTAACCGCTTTGTATAAGCTATGGGAGAATAAGCACTATGTTGTTTGGCAGAAAATGATCAGATTTTCCCCCTCCGCAATAGCACAATGTCCAGGCTTCACTGAAGTCATGGCCACCCCAAATTCAGATGAAAATGCAGATTGCCTTGGAGCTACATGTGGCTGAGTAGCCCAATTCTGACCAGCGAGAGCCAAAGAGAAGTAATGTATCTTCAAAGAAAAAGTGTTATGTCTTTCTGTCCCTTTTGTCCTTTGCCTGCAGACAAAGACAGTAGCTAAGGTAGCTGAATGAGCACAGGCAAGAACCTCGATCCCTCCTTGGGGGACAGGAAAAGAAAGAGAATGAATCAATAAACCTTCAAGCCCTTGTCTCAGAGTCCTGGCATAGGACACTGGATCACTATCCTACCCATTGCAGGTAAAATTTTAGAAAGATTCACAAGCCAGACACAGCAGTACATGCCCATCAACCAAAGAAAAGAAAAATAATAATAGGAGTCACCAGAGAATTTGCAGCACTATGCTTACTTATTTTTAAAGCAAAGTTTTATTTTCTGTTCAGAAATAGACACCACACACATATTTGCTGACCTCTGTCATAAAGCAGTCTAGAACACACCAAAAGCTTCCTTTAGGCCCTAACATAAAAAAAAAAAAAAATTGAATCATCCAGTGTTGGACTGATAGCAGGGAACAGAATGTGAGAGAACGATGACATTTGCTATGCAGGCCAAGTGATTTCCCCCCCTGCTGCAAGGCAAGTGAGACTTTTTAGTCTCTGTTGCATTTATCCACTACTTAGGAACACCCAAGCATCTAACAGTTTTAGCCTGTCAATGAAAACCCTGCCAATGCAATGCAAGGCTTCTGTTTCTAAAACTGTCTCAAAAGAAAGATTAAAAATCACATTTAGATGAATAGGAACAAAAAAGGCAACTGATTTTCTCCTCTGTAGCTTTATTTTTTTTTTTCACCTACATAGTTTTTCAGTCTTTCTGGCCTTAAACTCACTAAGTAGTCCAGATTGGGCCTTGAACATGTGGTGATCCTCCTGCCTCAGCCTCTTTTGTGTTAGAATTACAAACCTGTGCCACCACATCTGGCCTTGTCTGTAGTTTTGCTGGTACATCCAACTCTGAGGTTATGGAATGTCTGCTCTTTCTGAAGTGCTAGAACCTCAGAAATCTCCCAGCAGCTCACTGGCCTGCACTTGGCAGAGCCATGCATGACAGAGACCAGGTAGGATGCCACTTGATGCTTTGGCCACTAAACACTGTGCTGAGACTGTTAACAATTGTTTTTAACAAGTTATTGCTGCTATCAAGTTACAGCTTTGGCTCCCTGGGTAGGGAAGTTTCAATACCTTTTCTTTTAGGGGATGGTACTGGAGATTGAACTTAAGGCCTTCATGCTGAGCTACACTTGAGCCTTTTTTGCTTATCTTTTTATTTTGAGACACAATTTGACCAAGTTACTACCTTGTCCAGGCTGGTTTGAACTTTTGATCTTGTCTCAGCCTCCCAGGGTTCTGGGATTATAGGAGTGCACTTCCACACCCAGTTTAATACTTCTTTTTGTATCCTGTGTTTGTCTATCTCTCTGTGTGTCTGTCTGTGTGTCTGTCTCTCTCTGTCTCTCTGTCTCTTTCTTTGTCTGTCTGTCTCTCTCTCTCTCTCTCTCACACACACACACACACACATCAAGATAAGCATGACATAGAAATCTTGCATCAACAAGCAAGGCACTCTCTGCTCCCACAGCCAGGTGCTGAGGCCTGACCTCTCTGATGCAGAGTCAGTGATAACCCAGCACAGCATGCTTCTTTATTTATGTACTGTAAAAAGGGGGCAACATGTGATAGAGTCAAAAGGACAAGGCCTTGGTGTTTTGCTGAGAACACTGAAAGAAAAACATTTTCAGAACTCTCTGTGCTGTAATTAACAGGGTTGAGCACCACGGCCAACACCCGCTGGGCTGGCCTTGCTCAAGTCCCAGCAACTTGTTCACACAGCTGGCCCTGGTGCTCCATGTTCTCGGACTGGCTCTGCTCTAGCCCCCAAATGTATGATTGATCTCCAGCTCAGCCAGTCCCCACGGTGACACTCGCCCTCAGCCTCCTGAGTACTGGGGACTACATGCATGTGTAGCTTGGCTCACTTTATGCTTGTCGTCCACAAAAGCCTGGCACAAAGTTTTAATGCGATGATTTATTTTACCTTAGAGCAAAGAAACTTTGTGTGTAAGCACCTCACTCAGTTTAGCTATGGCTTTCGAAGCTACCCAACATGGATGCTATGGGCTCTTCCCAGACTATCCCTTAGGCCCACAGGACATGATAACATCTACAGCACATGTGCACACATGCACATAAACATCCTAACCTCATAGTCCATGCTGTCTGTGACTCCTACCATAGCCATCATCTACTGGTCACCTGTTATCAAACATGTGAACAGATTTAGAGCAAAGGTTCTAGGAAGGACTAGTACTTTTTTAGAAAATCTGTAGTGTGGGTACTAAGCATCAAGCTCAGGCTGTTCTACCACTGAACGGCATCCTAGACCCTTTTGATATATATATATATATTTCTTTTGAAATAGAGTCTCACCAAAGTGTTCATGCTGGGCTCTGGTTTACAATCCTCCTGTCTCAGCCTCCTGAAGGCTGGGATTATGGGCATGTGTCAGCACTCCTAGCTGGAAGACATTTTGCAATGACAGAAGGAAGCAAAGGCTGCCACTCAGCCCGTCACTGGCACAGGCATGTCCAGTTCACAGGGACTGTTCATGAAGGAAAAAGGATACAGGCAGTCGGGGCAGAGAGGGTGCGACAGAAGCCGCGCCTCAGATCCAGAGCGTGACACACTCATGCACCCCGCAGACAGACAACTTTTGCTGCTACATTTGGCAGCAGAAAAAGCAGGAAACTCAAATTCGCTCTGCTCTGAGGGCTGCGGGGCGAGCTGTCCAAGCGGGCCTCCCACTTTGCTACTCAGGCAAAGGAAGGAGACTTTTCAGCAAGGATGCGGGCTTTCTGTTGCCGCAGCTCCCTTCACATTCAGCACGGCTTGCCACCAATACCCCCAGGAAGCAACGCCTTTATTACAAATGAAACAAGAGTAGGAGACAGGGCCAGGTCCACATCTAAGCATGATGCTGGCAGAAAGAAAGACTTAGGCGAGGAGAGTGACCATCTGATGTAGAATCAATAGAACTGCCTGATCTGAGGAATAAAGCTTTCCCTATATTGCTTTAAAAAAAAAAAAAAAAACTTGGTTTCACTATGCACTTCAAACTGGCCCTGAACTTGCTACGTAGCCCAGGCTGGAGATCAGCCTTCCTCAACCTCCACACCAGCTTTTACTATTATTCATTTCCTTTTAAGGGGAAATAATTAGGATGTTCGGTTTCTCTACAATGTCTCGGGATTGCTGACTAACTGCACTTCACAGCTATTCTGATGGGAAAGTTGTGTGGGTCACATTCACTCATACCTGTCGACACTGAACGTTCCAAACATGCCCCATTCATAGTCAAACGCGGGACATTTCTTTCCACACACCTACAGCGGGGACCTATCAGGCCCAGGCCAGGAGGGGGTGCAGTGTGAAATGAGAGCTCCCTGGATTTCCGCTTTCTGTTGCTTCGCTTTGGGAGACCCTGCCCAATGGGCGGGCTCAGCGCAGCAGGGATCTCAGCCTCCCGTCAACCCAAGGCAAGGCTTGTACGAAGACCCGAGCCTGGAACCAGTTAGTGTATTCTGAATTTCTCCAAATACAAGGGTGGAGCCGAGGAAACAGCGAAGGGTGTGGTGCTCAAGCTGCCCTCCTGTCCATTGTCATCCCCAGTAACGCAGCAAAATAAACTCCTAGGAACTGCAAGGGTCGTCAACAGAATAGCAAAGGAATGGGCGCCCTCTGGTGTCGCCTGCTATTTTGGGGGTTTTAATTACAAGGACGCATGAAAGCTCTTTCTAAAACAGATTTGAAAAAATATTTTACGTCATCCATAGGGAAGCCATCCCAGGGTTTCAAATGTTGGGTGGGAGGAACCTGAGGGCAGCAGAAACGGCCATTACAATTCCATGTCACCGTGACTGCTGCACCAAAATGGTAGGTGGACAGGGTGTGTTGGCGGGTGTCTGGAACCCCAGCACGCAGGAGGCCGAGGCAGGAAGATCCAAGAGTTTGAAGTCAATTTTGACTATATAGTGAGAGCCTGTTTTTAAAATAAACGGTGGCTTCACCCCCCAGGGCAGGCTGAGCCGGCCATAACATAAATAAATGAAGTTTTAAAAAAAAAAAACCTGAAGTATGTGAAAAAAAAATGGTGGCTTGGGAGACTTAGAGCTGCACATGTTCAAGAAATTTGCCTTCAGGCGAAACAACTAGAGAAAAAAAAAGGGATACAAGTATTACCAATATTTTGGCCCTTGCCCTTCAAGGTCAGGGAGGACTCTGAACATAAGAGAACCTGAATTGTAACAGCATATAATTCAGTAGCATCCCAAATTTTCTGTTCAACGAGATTATGGGGCCACAGAGGAAAAGGACTGATGATGTACATTGTGAGTAAGGAGAACCACCTAGAGAGAAAACATTCTCTTAGGCTTTCACAGAGAGCAAAATGGTCAAGGGATGGCCATGACTCATCCAGATGGCGGACACTGACAGTAGTTCTACAAAATGCTATACACGGCTTCAAGGTAAATCCTCAGGGTACTTGACTGATTTGTCAGAAACAAAAGTTACATATTCTTTGTAATATACGTCTTTCTTTATCTTGGTCTTAACCATCCAGAACAAAAGTCTAACCGTGATGTATAAAAAGGAAAGCCATATTAATATGCTGAGTTGTAAAAGGCTCAAGTCAACAGCTTCCTGTAATGCCAGATGAGCTGATAATCCACTACTGTTATGGACTATTGGACTGAATATATAGCTACTTGCTCTTTGCACAATGAAAAGAAAGATCCGTACTAATGAGGTTTAGACAAGAAATCAGCCGGGCGTGGTGGCTCATGCCTGTAATCCCAGCACTCAGGAGGCTGAGGCAGGAGGATCGGTGTGAGTTCGAGACCAGCTTGGGCTACAAAAGTGAGCTCAAGGCCAGCCTGAACTGCATAGCGAGACCTGTCTCAAAAAGACAAAAAAAAAAAAAAAAAGAAAGAAATCAGGTCTGCAACTTGTACTCTGAACAACTCTGATGACAACAGTATGAAATGTATAAACTATTGTGGAAAATAATAATAATAAAAATAAATTTAAAAAAAAAAGAAAAGAAATTTGCCTTTAAAACCACTCGGGCCAGCGAGATAGCTCAGCAGTCTAAAAAGAGCCTACTTAGGCAAGCTTAGACAACCGCAGGGACAGCAGTTCAATCCCCGGCACCACATGCTCTGCAGCCCCATTCCCAGGCAGGCTAAGCTGACTATAACATAAATAAAAATTAAAAAAAAAAATAAAACCACCATGGGGCACCAGTGCCCTCCGTGAGTGGCAGTGTACCCTTGCCAGTTTCTCCATTTATTTTCATCTCCTTTCCCAGTAAGCAAACATGGACTTTTTATTAGACACTTGCTTTTGTCTCTTTCGGACAGAAAAGATATCCAGTTCTCATGCAAGGAGACAAAAGTCAATGGCTTTGCTCAAAAATTCTACAGGAAGATAAGGAAGCTGAAGCAGAAGGACCGCTGTGAGTTGAAGAACAGCCTGGGCTAAACAGTGAGATCCTGTCTCAAAAATAAATAAATATACAAATAAATCCAGGTGTGATTAAAAAAAAATATAGTGTGTGGGGGCCAGCAAGTTGGCTCAGCAGTGTAAAACGCCTGCTTAAGAAAGCTTAGGCAACCATAGAAGTTTCCACACCATGGCTATTTTGTTAACAGAGTAAGAGTGAGTCTGCTTTTGCACCCCTCCACAAGGCCTGCTCTTTGTGCTTCCGGGGGACATTTGCAAATGGCTGGAGGCATCTTTGGTTGTCATGTGAGGGAGTGGAGACTTTATGGGCATCTGGTGAGTAGAGAGTTGCTAAATGCCCTAGAGTACACAGGACCCTGTGACAATGAAGCTCCAAATACCCACAGGGCATAGGTGGCAATGCCTGGTCTCTGGGAGTGCAATATCTGAAAATAGTTGTTCTGCGCAACCTGGGGAGGTGGACTCTGACTGACACATCACTGATAGAGGCCCATCCCACAGCACTCCACGTTCTCATGGCAAAGGGTGCCAAGGTCACAAGGCAGGTGCTAAAGCAAGAAAGTCATGCCCAAGGTCAGCTCTATCATGGCCATGATCCCTTGGGTTTCCCATTCCCTTCTGACGCTATCCTTTGTCTCGTGTGCTTGGCATCTGTCCCGGTGCTGCCAGTCCAGTTGGGTGTCTAGGCCTGGCATGACTTTGACACAGTGATAAGGTGACTAAGAAGGAAGCTTAGCACATCCCCAGAGAAAACCAGCATGAGGGAGCGGGCCAGCCCACAGGAATGGCTTAGCCAGGATCAGGAGTGAGGGACAAGGGGAGCACAGGGACAACTCAAGATGACAGTCAGCACAAATGGCCCTGCCAACGACACTGTGTCCTGCCAGGCACGGGGACAAAGAGTCTGGGAATCTGGAACAGTAAAAGCTTTTACTGTAAAATCAGTCTATTTCAGTAACGTTGGGTAATGGGGAAGGAGTTCCAGCCAGTAGGCTGGGATTGGGAGATTTCTGGGGGTGGGGAATCAGGCAAGAACAGGAGAGGAGCATGATTTCAACTCTTGAGGCCTTATCTTTTGCTGCTGGCGCAACACCCTCATCCAGCCACTGAGCATGGCCTGAACCTTGGGGATGGGCATCATGGACTCCCATGCCAATGACAGCTTGCTTGGCTGTGTGCTTCTGAAGAAAGTTTTGCATCCCAAGTCCAAGTCTCCTCAGCATATTGGAAGTCGGGCAGGTGGGTGTAACTGAGGAGCTTCGGCAGGGAGCTAAGTGTGGAGATCTGAGGTTTGGCAGCACTAGCAACTCATGAGTCATTGGGTCTCGGCTTCAAGGCTGGTGGTGCACAATGTGAGTGTCCTGGGACTTGGATCTCTTATTCCCAGAGCTGTAAGCAGCAAGAGTCTTATATTCCCATCAGATCTTTCTTGCTCCCTAAGTCCTTCTGAGGCTAGACAGAGTGCAGTGAATCATAGCACAGGTGCCCAAGCTTAGTGTACCCTGTTTTTTTTTTTTTTTTTACAGTGGGTGGTCAGCAACGTGCCTGACTTAGGTTACACCCCTCCCCTTGCTGACTCTGCCACTAAAAGGATGCTTACAAACATCTCTTTTTTATTATTTTTCACAACTGAGCAATGAACTGAGAAATCTGCACTGTAGCCCCTGAGCTTTTTGATTTTTACTACTGTTTTTAAATTTGAGGCAGGCCAGGCTTCAACTTTCAATCATCCCACTCAGCCTTCCAGACTGCTGCTATAGGCATACGGCACCACGCTCACCTCAGATATCCTTGATTGGGAAGGTATTCAGAGCCTCCTTGGAGAATTGTCCCCAAGAGCTGTTGACAAAGGCTCTGTGCTGCTGTTTTCTGTGTACCAAGTGATGTTTATGTTCTGTCGCTTCTCGAGTAGCACTTTTTACCCTTGTCTCTTCACAGACCAGAGCACTTTTTGGTGTATGATCAATAAACTCGCTTTATTTCAGCTGAGTGCGCTCCCTTCCAACAAAGACAAGCATTTTCTTGTTTTACTTCATGAAAGGAGCCTAAGGCTCATCCTGCTGCCTGCCCCTCCAGAACGGAAAGTTTCAGACTTGTCCCAAGTTCCCCTCTGCCAGGTCCACGCATCGCCCTAAACTTCAATCGCTTGCATTCAGGAAAGGCAAGCTGGGTCAGTGCAGCCAATCTCACTAAGGATGGAGGAAAAGAAGCCCAGCTTGGCAAGGGACTCAGTATGACACACTGCATGCAAGTCTTTTAAAAGCCTCATTGGAGGCGCTAGAGAGACAGGTCAGCAGAATAAGCGCTTGCCTGGCAAGTGAAAGGGTGTCATTTCAATCCTCAGTCCCACATACACACCAAAAAAAGCCTCATCAGAGTCATCAATAAGGTCATCAAGTGGCAGCAACATGGCATCTGACATCAGCCCTAAGAGCTGCCTTTATTACCATCCTATCTCCCTAAATGTCTGATGGCACAAGATGTCCTGGGAAGGAAACCACAGGAAAGGGTGCCTCTATTTGCTCTGTGCCTAACTGCGAGCAAAGGGAATCAGGTACACACGCTGGATGGCAGCCAGAACAGCAGCCATACAGCTCAACTCGAGACACATCATGCCAGCCGCTGCAAACACGTACCATCCACTGTGTGCTCACTCTTGAGACTGCGGAGCCTGAGGTTTGCCAGGCCCTGAGCTCCAGCCAGAAGGGCATGTGGAACACATGAGTCAGGGTAAGCAGAGGCTCTGCCACCTGCTTGCTTCCTGTAGCTGTTGACACCAACAGAGAGAGCCGATCACAGCAAAGGACAGCAGTGACTCGGGCCCTGGCAGATTTGTAAACTACTAAATCTGAGAGACTTAAAGCTCCTTGAGGGTTCACAGAAAGTCACTAAATCTATTTACCTGTAAAGAACCAACAGAAAAAATAAGAGACACACAAAAAGATGTAGGTGTAGAAGCGTAGGACATCAGATGGAAAGCAAGTGTCCAAAGCACAGACAACAGGGCACTGAGCAGCGAAGTATCCAGCGACATCATTTACCGCAACACTGAGCAGCATTGGCCCTTCCTGCCGATAGTCGCACAGTGCGCTGTGCTCCTCTGAGCCCGCCTTAATTTCAGCTAATGAAGTTGAATGCGTAGTTCCTGAGGCACACTAGCCACATTCCAGTTCTCAGTCGCTACATGCAACAGCGTGGTTCCACAGTCATAGAGTGTCAATTACTGCTGTTGGCGGGAGGGGCTTCATAAATTATCACGATCACTTTGAGAAACTGTCAAAACATGAAACAGCAGCAAATTTAATTGAAAAATCTAACTGGCTTTTCTTTGTCATTTTAGGATCTGGTAATGCATCATTTCATAAACTACCTATCATCCCAACACCTTTGGGAGGCTGAGGCAGGACAATTGAACGATCAAGTCCATCATGGGCAATTTAGCATATTCTCAAATTGTGTCTCAAGTTAAGTAAATAAACGCCAGGATGTAGTTCAGTGTGGAGGTCCTGGGTTCAGTCCCCATTACCACAACACAAACAAACAAACAGCCTGAGTTTTTCCTGGAGCAGAGTCAATGAAGTCGGCTTCTCAGTCAGAAAAGGGAACTTTGTAGATACAGAGAATGAAAAGAAGACTGGATATGTCAAAATTATTTTCCCTTTAGGACTAGAACCAACCAGATTTTGTCATTACACTGGTGCCTATAGACCGGAATCACATAGTTTTGCAAAATTAGTCCAGTTCAAAGTTGATTATGTGGCACTTAGTGCAAGTGACACCATTCTGGTCTGGTCCCGTCTGCTGGTTCTCACATAGGAGATTGTCTGAGACAGTGGCCTCTATAAACCTGGCTTTCTAGACCCTTCCCTAACAAATGCATATGCATGTGCTAGTTTACATATGATTTCCAGTTCTTATATTTCTCAGAAGCTGCTTCTGGGTCATCTAGGGGACTGTGACCTCTAGTTGCGAAACCTCTTCAGACTTTGGGACACATCAGCTTCTGACTTATATTCTTACTCTTTCCACTAAGTCCTATCATATTCCCCAAAGTCTTTAACATTCAAAGGGAGGTCCCATTGAAAATCCTGCTCTGCTGAGACCTGCTCACTCGGGAGTACACTTGATTCCAGCACTCTGGGAGGACTGGGAGACTTAGGGAGAACCGTTCACAAACTAAAAATTAAAAATAAAATGGGGCCTGGCAGGATATAGGCCTCAGGCTCTCCTTGCACATACTCTCCTGCTGAAGTTGTCCATACAACAGACCCGGTGCTATGATCTGCTATAGGGACCTCTTAAAACTGGGAAAATACCTCCTGAGTATGTAAAACCAACAGCTATCACCCAGGAGGAATGGGGCAAACTTGTCCTCCATAGGATGCCTGGGACTCTCTGTAGCTATTTAAAACTGTCATGAAAGGTTGGAGTGGCCATCTGATGAGTCTAATGCCCTACAATGCTCAGCACAGACCCCAGTGGGGAATCATGCTGTGTTTATGGTGGTAATGCCAAGGTTGTGGAATCCTGGTCTAAAGCAGCCATATTTACAAAGGGAAAAACCCTAAGCCTAACAGGCAAACCAATCTGCTTTCAGTTGCACCTTTCATACTGTCTCAGCGGGAGATGCTGCAAAGCTGGGAACAGTGGCAGATTTCCAGGCCACTTGGGCTGGCTTCCTTCAAGCTTCTGCCAACTGAGATTCCGTACTTGCCTTGCCAACTATGCCTGCTTAACTAATTGCTGACAACAATGGAACTCTAGAGGGTCCCTAAATTTCTCCTGCAAAATGAACAGCTCTTGACATTTTAACATTAAATACTTTTGCAAATGTATGAGCACCTAGCAATGGAGCAGCAGAAACATCCTCAGTTTCTGAGCTGCTGAATTCTGTAGGCCTGATGTGTGATCCCAGCCAGGAAAAAGACCTCAAAACTTCTCTCACTACAAGATTGGACTCCTTGAGCCAGGTGTGGTGGCTCACGCCTGTAATCCCAGCACTCGGGAGGCTGAGGCAGGAGGATTGGTGCGAGTTTGAGACCAGCCTGGGCTACAAAAGTGAGCTCAAGGCCAGTCTCAACTGCATAGTGAGACCCTGTCTCAAAAAGACAAAAAAAAAAAAAAAAAAAAAAAAAAAAAAAAAAAAAAAAAAAAAAAAAAAAAAAAAGATTGGACCCCTTGAACCAGTTTGGTCTGTTGTTTCATGGCCCAGAAAGGCACATTTTCAGGCCCTGTCCCAGACCTTTTCCTTGGGCATGAGAAACTTTTGTGGGAAGGCAGAAAGTTTGAGAGCATATTCTTCTTGGCAATGCCAAGGACACAGAAATATTTGCTAAGCACTGGTCTGGAACTATGAGCCAAAGGACTGCTTTGTAAATAAAGTTTTATTGGCAACTAGCCATATCCACCATTTATATATTTTCTGTGGCTGCTTTGATGCTATAAAAAGGGAGGACTCTATATGGCCTCAATGGCTAAAGTCTTCACTACCTGGCCTTTTACTGAAAAAGTTTGCTGGCATGTTATGTAGAGTGTTATGTATAAATAAATTATAGGGCTTTTCATCATTATGGGAAGAAATTCTAAAATGTTTGCTTTGGAAATTTTGAAACCACACCCTCCACAGGCTGTATCAGACTCAGTCTAGCAGGTGATGCTCGAGGCACAGTTGTTAGGGAGATTACAGGGGTTAACACCGGAAGTGAGACCACGTGGGTTGTTCATGGGGCCTCACTGTCCACTGGCTTTTTGACCTTGGGTGAGTTACTGCAGAACTCTCCTTTTCAGCGTCCTTATTTGTAGGATGGGTACAATAGTAGGGCCTGCCGTGTAGGGTCGCTGCCCCCCGTGGGTTGGTATATGTACTTGGCACTTAGTACTAAGCACTTGAACTAGTGCCTTGCACATGGTCAGCCCTCATTCTACCTTAGTTATCCCAATTCAGGCTGAAGGTGCAAAGTAGCTGCACAGTGAACTCCAAGGATGGGATCAGTCCAGGGACATTTTGAGAGGAAGAAGCGCTTCTCCTCAGGCCCCTACTTTGACTTTTGCCATTCCTTGTCTGCGCAGGTTGGGGGAGCTCCCAGGCAGCTATGTCCTCACAGGCTTTTCTTCTAGAGAGCTAAGCTGAGGAGCCCAGGCAGCACCGCTACATCCCTTGTGCCTCTGCGCATCTCGGAAGCTCGGCTGAGGGAGGCAAATGATATGGACAAAGCCTTCCAGGCCCTAAAGTCTGACTTGGACTCCTCATCAACTCACTTTCCTCTCTGCTCCTTCTCACTAGGGGTGACGCAGACCTGGCAGCCATGTGTAGGCTCCAAAGTCCACAGCCAGTCCAGTGGCATCGTCACCTTGGGCTGCACCTCCTGAGATCCAGAGCCAGGCGCCTTGCCTGTCTCCTCTGCAGGACCTTGATTTGGACCTAAGTCCCTTTCCCAAGCCTTGATAGCTGCTAAGAACTCTGTATCAATGTGACAATATATTTTTAAAAATAAATAACAACAGAGAAAAAAAAAAAAAACAACGAAGAATCACTGGGGTTTTTGTTTTGTTTTCTTTTTTTGGGTTTTGTTTTTCAGGGTATTTGGTACCAGATCTCACTAGGCAGCTCAGACTCTTAGTGATCATCCTGTTTTCTGCCTCCCCAGCACGGCAATTACAGGTATGTGCCACCGCACCTGGTATTGCTGTCTGGCACAGTGCATCTAGGGGCAAGGCCAGCACAGCATGTTGTACTGGGAATTGAACCTCAGCCCCTGAGCTTGACTAAGCAGATGCTTAGTCCACTGAGCTATCTCACCATCCCTGAATCAGTTTTTTGTTTTTTTGTTTTTTTGTTTTTTTTTTAGTTTATTGTTACTAGTATATATTCATCATGCATATTGATCACATTCATCATAGGGAATTTGTACCTGTACATGATACATCTTAATTCTTTTGTTCCCCATTCTGCTTCCTTCCCTTCAGCACTAGCCAGCCCCCTCTCCATTTACAAAAACTTTGTTTCCATTTTTTCCCCTCAGCTTTCAAGAAGGGGGAAGCCTTATTTCGGGCACTTTCCAAAATAAGGATATGCGAATTTTGGCCACCAGATGGCACTCTAGGTACATGACACGAGGGCGTTTACCCAGGCTCACACAAGCTTGAGGGTTTTTGAGCTTTTGCTCAAATAGCTTCTCTCTGAGGACTCTAATGTGAGCACTTTTATTAGTGACACTTTGCTGTCATCTACTAATAGTAAAGGACATTTGCCATTGACTAAATCTAAGTGGAAAAACTGCAAATAGATAGTAATCATAACAAGGGATATACTCAGTTAAATACAAAATGAATAACATCACTGAGTGCAGCTTATTGTGATAGATTGATATATCA
>PVJA010013504.1:0-49691 GCA_004027025.1 Myocastor coypus
AAAAAAAAAAAAAAAAAAAAAACCAAAAAACAACCTTTTGGTGGGGTTTGGAGACACCCCCACCCAGTATATGTTCAGGCTAGTTTTGATAGCAGTGTATAAACCAAGCTGGCTTTTTTTGGAGCGGGGGAGGGTACTAGGGATTGAACTCAGGACCTTGCACTTGCCAGGCAGGAGCCTATTTTACTGAGCTATCTCCCTGGCTCCACTAAGCTGGCTTTGAACTCATTTTGATCCTCTTCCTCAGGCTTCCAAGTGCTGGGATCACAGCTGTGCGCCACCGCACCCAGCTTTCATTTTATGAAGCTGGTTTAACCTTGTTAGCCAATTCACACGACTCCCTGCAAGAAAGGAGTGTGAAACTGTGTAAAAAGCTGAACAAAATATCCCAAGTGAAACCTGGTGATAAAAATAACATACTGGGGTTGGGAGCTGCTGAGGCCACGTCTAGATTCAGGGCTTTGCTGGGGCACTCTCGGGACCCTGATAAGAGGGAAAGCCAGGCCTGAGGTCCCAGACAGCCACCAAGCGAGTGAGACTCCAGATGGGGTGGGCGCTGGAGTCGGGAGGGTGCCAGGCATCAGCTCCAGAGAGCCCCTCTCCCTGCAGCCCCACTGGAAGCAGTGCTTCCACTGGCGACTGGTCCTGACCACCCAGAAAGTGGGCCACGGCTGAGGCCCCTCTGCCACAGGGTCAGGTTCCTGAGGGAAAGCAGCCCCCAGTAGCCCCACATTCTTCCCACCAAGGTGGAACTTACCTGCTCTGGGTATGTAGTGGGGGAGCCTTTCAGACTCCAAACCCAGACACCCATCAGAGGCTGACTTCACAAACTGGAGTTTCTAGGGGTAGCAAATCCAGGCTTGCCATTTGAACTCTTTCCTGCAGAATAACATAGCCATGTAGGTTTATTTCTTTGATGGCAAGACTGGCTACGTCCTTGGGGTGGGGGGGAAGAGTCAGCGTCATTCCCCACACCAGCAGGAGAAAAAGCAAAACCCGATGGAGCACTCACTAGACTTGGGAAAATCATTTAAATGCAGAAGCTGGGCGTTGTGGAACACAACTACCATCCCAGCTGCTCAGGAGGCCATGGCAGGACTGCAAGATTAAGGGAGCCTGGGCAACCCGTCACAAAATCAAAGTACAAAGGGCTGGCATGTGGCTCCATGGCAGGGCGCTTGCCTGGCATAAGCAAGGCCCAGGGCTCAAAGCTCTAGTACCCACATCACCAACAGGGGCTACGAAGCGAAACTGCCTTTACTTGAAGATGATGCCAGTTGCAGTAAGACGCGTGGAGTCTAGCATACGGACCTCCTGGAGGCCGAGTCGGGGCAAGGTCAAGGTCACCTGGGTAATCCCCTCCCACGCAGGTTTAGGTGTCTCCCCTGGGTCGTGGGGCAAAGGAGCCAGGCTGCCAGCAGAGCAGCCAAGCTGCCCACTTGGGCTCCTAGGGGTGGTGGTGAACTCTGGACACTTTGGTAAAGAGGTTGTGGCCCACAGGGTTTCCTCACAGTAAAAGTACCTTTTCCTGGGGCTGGGCAGGATGGCTCAGTGGTCTAAAGCGCCTGCTTAGGAAATTAGGCGGCTGCAGGGACTGCGGTTCGATCCCCGGTACCACATGCTGTGCCAGCCCTGCCCTCAGGGCAGGCTGAGCCGGCCATAAAAATAAACAAACAAGGGGGCCAGGGAGATAGCTCCGGGGCACAGATGCCTGCCTGGCAAGTGCAAGGTCGTGAGTTAAAATCCTGGTCCTGCAAAAAAAAAAAAATAAATAAAAAAATAATAATAATAGTAATAAACAAAAGTTCTGAAACAAGAAAAAAATAAAATAAAAACATTCTAAAAAAAAAAAAGTACCTTTTCATTACAGTAAAAAAAGCAGCAACAGACTGTGTTTAAAGGCGTGGATATGGCGGCACCCAGGTGCGGCTGGAGGGATCCCCCCTACCCCAGTGTGCCTGCCTAGCAGGAGTGGGGTACCGGACCCGAGCTCTGCTCAACCCGCCTACCTCTGCAGACACTATGGGGCTCGGGCTCTGGGGCAGTCCCACCACCACCACCCGGGGCCGCCTTGCTCGAGCCCTGAGCGCTGTGTCGCTGCCTTCCTGGAAAAGTCAGCGCGGGCTAAGGCCGGTCCCCTAGCCAACGCCGAGAATTCTGGACCAAGGTGCGGAGGGCCACACCACACCAGTCTGAGGCCGGCTCTCCCTCTGCGCACGCACGGCGGCCGGGCCGAGGGAGTGTGTACATCTGCGTAGGAAGTGCGTACACATGCGGAGGGAGTGTGTACACCTGCGTGTGTGTGTGTGTGTGTGTGTGTGTGTGTGCGTGCGTGCGTGTGTGTGTGTGTGTGTGTGTGTGTGTGCGTGCGCACGCGCGCACGCGCGTGGCTCGGAGAAAGGGAGTGTCTACATCTGTGTAGCGGGAGAGGAGTGTGCGCGTGCGTGCGGGCGTGCGTGAGGGCGTGCGTGTGACCATAGAGTGCGGGAGTTGGCCGAGGAGCCGAGACCCGGCCGCTCTGCCCCAGCTTCCGGCGCCGTCTCGCTGCTCCGCTGCGGACGTAGTTTCCATGGGGACTGAAGATGGCGCCGCGAGGTGAGGTCCGGAGGTGTGTGAGTCGCTGGTCCCTGTCCTTCCCTCCTAGCCCGACGCTCGCCGAGAGCCCCCGCGTGTGCCCGGTCCCGGGCGACGTGCCTTCCCACGCTGTCACCGACGGGCTCGGTCGTTGAGGTGCCTTCCCGCGGGGATGCTGCCGGGTTAGCTCCTTTGTCCCCCAAGCCGTCAGAGCAAAGTTTGACCGTGATTCCTGGGAAGCAAGGGAAGGCAGGCCCGTGCACGCGGTAGCCTTAGCGGAGGTCCCCGCCGCGGCCGCTGCACCCCTGAACCCCGGCTTGGACGCGCGGCCGCACGGTGTAAGCCTGCGCAGCCCCCACACCCCACCCTTGGCTCCTTTCAGGTAAACGGCTGTCCTCGACGCCCCTGGAAGTCCTCTTCTTCCTGAATGGCTGGTATTACGCTACCTACTTCCTGCTGGAGCTTTTCATATTCCTGTATAAAGGTGAGGCTGGGGTGCCGCGCCCTCCTCACCTGACCCAGCCTGGCCCAGCGAGCGCGGCTCTCCAGCCCTCTGCCCCGTGTCCTCTGCAGCCCCGCCCTCGTCTCGCTAGGTCTCCTGCTGCCCTACCCGGTGGCTAACCTGGTCCTGGACGTGGCGATGCTCCCGCTGTACCTTGGGATTGAAGTAAGCCGCTTGTTTTTCGGTGAGTGTCATCCAGAGAATGTTTCCATCACTCAGCAGGCTGTAACTTGATTAACAGGACACTGGGCACAACCTAGGCTCCCCAGTGAGATCAGATCAGGCCACATGGCAGTGCTCCCCAGCTGAGGCTTCAGGCCGCTGCGCAGGATTTTGGGTCAGCGTTGCTTGGCACGGCATGGGCTCTCAGACAGTTGTTTCTCAGGGCACCTCACCACATTGGAGCCTGGTTCTTCTTGCTGGTCAGCTAAGAGAACAGTTTCTGGGGTCACTGTGTCAGGGTGGGACATGCCTTAGTGAGATCCCCCTCCTCCTCTGAGACTCCCTCTAGCACCAAAGAGAAATAGCCACACCCTTTGTGGTTAGAATGCTGCACCCTTGAAAGTAGTGTTAATGTACAAGCAGCACAAACTTGTAACACACACACACACACACACATAAGGATAAACAAGATTCATGTACATCACCTAAAGAGCAGCACTTGGGAGGCTGAGGCAGGAGGACTGTTAGGAGTTGGAAATCAGCCTGGGCTACAAAGTGAGATCAATGCCAGCCTGAGCTGCATAGTGAGATAGCGGGATGGCTCAGTGGATTAAAGCGCCTGCTTGGGAAAGCTTGGGTGGCTTCAGGGACCGCAGTTCGATCCCTGGCACCACATGCTGCACCAGCCCTGCCCTAGGGGTGGGCTGAGCCGGCCATAAAAATGAGTGAATAAACAAAGGTTCTGAAACAAGAAAAAAGTAAATTAAAAAATTCTTAAAAAAAAAAGATCAGGGAGCTGATAGCTTCATAGAATAAGCACTTGCCTGGCAAGCACAAGGGCCTGAGTTCAGTTCCCAGTTCCACAAAAAAAAAAAAAGAAGAAAAGAGAAGACCATTTTAGGGCTGGCGAGATGGCTCAGTGGTCTAAAGTGCCTGTTTAGGAAAGCTTAGGCAACCGCAGGGGCCATGGTTCTATCCCCTGCACCACATGCTGGGCCAGCCCCACCCCCAGGACAGGCTGAGCCAGCCATTAAAAAAAAAAAAAAAGACCATTTTAAAATGTGCTGAGGGGGCTGGGGAGATAGCTCCGAGGCACAAGTGCCTGCTGGGCAAGTGCAACGTCGTTCAGTTCGAACCCTGGTCCCACAAAAAAAAAAAAAAAAAAATAGGGGCTGGGGAGATAGCTCCGAGGCACAAGTGCCTGCTGGGCAAGTGCAAGGTCGTGAGTTCGAACCCTGGTCCCACAAAAATAAATAAATAAATTAATTAATTAATTAAAAAAAATAAAATAAAATGTGCTGAGGGATACTGGACTGTCTGTATGAGAGTGAAGGACCAGGCTGAACAAAATGTTCAAATGGCGGGGGATTGAGGTGAGTGGAGTATTAAAAAACAAGGAAAAAATGTAAACACAGCTTTTGTAAAGGGCTGGGAATTTAGCTTAGTGGCACAGCACTTGCCTGGAAAACATGAGGTCCTAAGTTCAATTTCTGGTACCCAAACAAAATAAGATTTGTAAATAAGAAGGGGAAGAGGAGTTGAAGACAGAAAGGGATGGGAAATAATGGAGTTCTATCATGCACAAGTACGGAATCCCTATGACGAATATGATCATTATGTATATCTAAAACGTACCAATAAAATCTGACTTAAAAAGAGTGAAGGGGGTGCCGGGCGTGGTGGCTCACACCTGTAATCCCAGCACTTGGGAGGCTGAGACAGGAGGATCGGTGTGCGTTCGAGACCAGCCTGGGCTACAAAAGCGAGTTCAAGGCCAGCCTGAACTGCATAGTGAGACCCTGTCTCAAAAAGACAAAAAAAAAAAAAAAGTGAAGGGGGTCCGGGGAGATAGCTCCATGGCACAGTTGCCTGCCTGGCAAGTGCAAGTTTGTGAGTTTGAACCCTGGGCCTGCCAAAAAAAAAAGACCAATAAACTAGAAGGGATACACTTAGTAATAAAAACTGAAGCAGTGGCCCGGCAGGATGGCTCAGTGGTCTAAAGCGCCTGCTTAGGAAAGCTTAGGCGGCTTCAGGGACTGCGGTTCAATCCCTGGCACCACATGCTGCGCCAGCCCTACCCTCAGGGCAGGCTGAGCTGGCCATAAAAATAAATAAATAAAAGTTCTGAAACAAACCCCTGAAGCAGTGAGGCACCACTTTCTACCTCTTGGATTGGCAGCGAGATCTACGGTGTCCACCCCTAACTTTGGGGGAGCCAGGCTGGGAGCAGGTTCTCTGCAGTAAATTACCTCTATCCCATGACACCTCCAAGCCAGGACAGGTCCCCACCCCAGGGTTTCTCTCTGCTTAGCTGTCACATCCCACCCAGCCTTGTCAGGCCAAGGAAGGAGGCCCCTTGGAGGTGACTCCATGTCTGGCAGGTACAAAGGGAAACCTCTGCCAGCGGAAGATGCCCCTGGGCATCAGTGTGGCCCTGACCTTCCCGTCCGCTGTGATGGCCTCCTATTACCTGCTGCTGCAGACCTATGTGCTCCGCCTGGAAGCTATCATGAACGGCATCCTGCTCTTCTTCTGTGGCTCCGAGCTGCTGCTGGAGGTGCTCACCCTCGCTGCGTTCTCCAGGTCTGGGCTTGGGCTCTGGGCTGGGCCTTGGCAAGGAATGTCCTGCTGTGGGCAGGTGGGCCGGATGCCTGCCTCTCCTGTTCCCAGCGGTGGAGTGTGCCCTGTGGGAAGGAAACTCTTCTGAGTCTTTGGGACCCAGACTCAAAACACAAGCTGTTCAGGCCCCCGGCGTGCCCATCTTAACACCTTTTCCTTTTTCTTTTCACCATCAGTATGGATAAGATTTGAAATGTGAATGTTTCAGCCTGCAGCCTGTGAGGCTGACACACATCCCGCACTTTAACCCCAGCCCTGAGAAGTGGCATGTTGTGTTGGCCTGGGAAAGGTCCTTCAGCTTCTCATCAGCACCGACATCCAGGAACCCCGCTGGATGAGGCGAGCAGGCGGCGTCAGCCAGGAGACTGCTCCGCTCCTCGAGTGGGAGGGGCAGGCTGGGCCCCCCTTGGCCCTTGTCAAGACAGCGGCCAACTTCAGGTCTTCCTCTTTGATCACCTTGGCTGGAGCATCTCGTGTGGATTGCTGAGGCTCCTGGAGGAGCCATGTCACACCTGGCTGTCCCCCACACAGCCAGAGACATCAGGGTGGTGCTGGGGGACGTGGCAGCACCTCACTATGCCTCCAGGACAGAGACTAGCACATAGGGTTATTTTTCTACTTTGATCATGAAGCAGATCTTTATAATAAATAGGTATTTTCCATTGTGGAGTGGCAGCTTTTTCTTGCACTTCTAGAGTTTCATCCCCTTGGGGAGGGCAGACTGTCCCCAGGAAGGTCCCCCTGGTCTGGCTTCCTGATCAGCCCGAGCAAGTCCCAGGAGGTGCCCAGCTGGCCGACTTCTGGTTTGGGTTCAAACAGGATTTCTCTCTGCACTCTGAGCCGGCCCAGCTCGCCTCGCTGCTATGCCGCCTCAGCGGCAGTCTTCAGATCACCTGCACGTCTGCTCTAGGGCTCCATGTTGGCACCTTGTCTCTTGCTGCTCTTGTCTTCCTTTGCAGGGAGGGCCAAGCATAGTTCCAAGAGCCCTGTTTGCAACTTAGCAGAAGGTGCGGTTTGTCTGAGGGTAGAACTCGTGTCCTACTGCATGCTAGGCAAGTACTCTACACTGAGCCACAGTCCTCGCCTCCATGTAAAGCTCTGGAAGTCAAAGGCGCACTTTGCACGCTGGAGTATGTTGTCTGGTTGGGTGTGTCCTTTCCCTCTCAGTAGCCATCTTTCCACCTATCCTGCACTGTGGTATTGGGTATGGCCTTCTGCCCCAAGAGGCCACCAGGAGCCCTGAGCAAGCACCCAGTTAAGAGAGCCTGAGGCCCCACTGCCTGATGATAGATGGCTCCTGGCTGCTCCCTCACTGCGGGCCTTCTGAGCTGGTTGTTCCTGTGGCGGGGCTCATTTTCATCCTGTGGCCTCCACCACCCAAAGTGTGATGCCCTCTCGTTTCCTGTTGCCCTGTGCCTTGTGGCCTTGTCTCCTGATGCCCTGGGGTCTACCCAAAGCTGGAACGGGCGGGTCCAGTCAGCTATGAAATAGAAACCAGGAAGTCCAGGAAGATTGTCCCCAGTTGTTCCCAGCAGCAAACCCCAGGCATATCAACTTTGTTGCCTCTCACACTGGCTTTGATGATGAGCCCTGAGGCGAGGGCATCGCTGGCACCAGACCAGAGGGGAACCCATTCCCTTGCAACCCAATCTCACATGTAGTTCAGGGACAGAGGAACCCCTCTCAGCTGCACAAATGGATGAGAAGTGTGACGAGTGCAGAGGGGGGTTATACAATGTAAATGTGTGCATTGAGGGGCGGCAGACCACAGACCTAGGCCCCACTCGTGCAGACCTAAGTGCGGAAGGACCGTGAAGCACAGCTGGGTACTGCCTGCTGCGGTTCCCAGCACCAGGCATGTCTGCATACAGGAAATTCCGTTGGTACGGGGGGGGGGGGGTGAACTCAGCAGCCCCAGGGAACCCCTTCTTAATGGGCTCCTGGCTTTCTCACTGGGAGGATCTGAGCAGGAAGGCTGTGGAAAGCCCATGTTTGCTCTCCCCAGGCTGCCAGGACACTGCAGCTGATCACACTGCACAGCGGAAACTGAAGCAGCTGCGGAGGATGGCAAGTCTTGCAGGGAAGCCTCTGAGCAGTCCACGGACCCAGAGGTGCCGAGACAGCAGCTTGCAGTCCTTTGCTGCTGTGCGCACACAGCCAAAGCAGGAGATTCTGGGTAGTGTTCAGCTCATGGACAGAGCAGGATATGAACACAGATGACTACAGGTCTCTTCTTCCCCTACTCTGCTACTGACCTGAGGAAGCTAAATGGAATTGCACCTGGACATTGCCCTGCCACCTCCAGAAATCTCACCTGGGGCATCAAAGGCAGGCAGCAGCACAGGGGACTGCCGGCACAGGGCCCGAACTTGCACCAGGAGGGAGAATGGGCAGCGCTTGGCGCACACACCTGCGCCCCTGCCTCTCCTGCCCTTCAGTTTCACAGAAGCCTCACTCTTGGACAGTTCCCCTTCTGGTTTTCACTCCTTGCTGACACGGCATACAGCGCGACCTGTGCCGGATGCAGTTCACCTTTCCTCATTAAGCCCTGCCCTCACAACTCACCTGTTTCGTTTTTTAAAAAATAAAAATGATTTAGTGGGCCAGGGCTGTGGCTCACTTGAAACCTTGCCTTGAATGCACAAGAGCCTGGGTTCAATCCATAGCACCACACACACACACACACACACACACAATAAAAAACTTGTAAAATTCATTCTTGGCATCTTGGGTAGCAGCTGCAGATACAGCAAGATAAGACATCCCACTCTGTGATCTCATCATGGAACCATCCCTGACTGTGGACTACAGATCTCTACTGGGACTTTTGGGGACCAGCCTCACAAGAACACATGCTGGGACCCCACTCCAAGACGTGCCAACAGTACATTTGAGACTCGACTTCTCTGGCTGCGCGCCTCCAGCTCTGTCCTGCAACTCCACTTACCTAGCCTTAAAAAGCCCTATTTTCTGGAAACTCCACATTACCCATGGCATTTCCACCAAGCTTTTGAAAGCATGCCGGTCCCAGTGGCAGTGCAGGTCCCAAGACGTGCGCTTCTCTCTAACCCTTACAACACCCCTGGGTGAAGGCAGACAGCCACTCATCTGGGGGAGAGCCAAGGCCACACTGCACATCCAGGGTTGGTGCCAGGGAAGCAGGCCCTAGTCAGGCGGTCTCCCACAGGACAGTCTTCCCTTCTGAACCCCCTGCTGTTGGATCCCAGACTGTACAAAACTCTCAGCCTCTTGAAGGGTAAAGGATGACTCAGAAGTGTTCTTTAAGCAGGATGTTCTGGGGGGAAGGGGGTCCAGGAAAAGGCTAACCTTCAGAGGGACCTCCTCCTCTGGCTCTACAGAGCCCTTGCCCAGCACAAGTCCTGCGAGGAATTCGGGTTCGCTACCATCCCACAGCACCTACATCCACCCCACCCACACCCAGAACCTCAACAAATCTATTCAATGCAGAATGCATACAACAGCACACACCCCATTTATTATTTCAAAATATTTTGTTACAAAAGGAAAAAAATACAATGCAGTATAAAAGATTGACAGCGTCATCAAGTTTATTACACAATTTTCAACCTATCAGAAAGACAAACAAATCACCGACAAAGGGGGGACGGGGCCTTGGCCTTTTTAGGGTTGGGGTTCTTTTCCTTTTGCTATTAGGAAGTAAAACTAAAAATTGTCATTGAGTAAAAACAAAACTGGGGAGAAAATAATTCTCCAGGTAAACGGCTTTTCCGATCTTCTATATATTGTTTCCTTAGACTCACCTTACTTGGTTTTCTCTACGTTTTAAAAAGACACACGGAGCTGCTCTCAAGGATAAGCACATCACTTACCACCTGGCCAGTGGGGCAGGGTGCCGTGGTCTGAGGCGCAGGGGACAGGGCTGGGATGGGATCAAAGCTAAGGCTGTGGCCTGTCCCAAGGGAATGTGCCTCTCCACCCCTAGGGCTCCTCAGTGACTGAGGGGTGTTTTAGAAATGTGCTGGGGACAGAGGAAGGGCTCAGTCCAATTCATTTTCTTCTCTGGGCCCGATGGGCCTCTGATCCTGGGCCTCACTGCCATCTGGCCACCCAGTTGGTGTCTTGTGACCTGAGGACACATGCAGGCACCTCACCCTGGGCACTACCAGACCCTGCTGCTGTCACCGCCTTCTGCAGCAACCACAGGACAACTTGGGTTCTGGGGAGAAGCAATTCCATCAGCCCAGACCCAAGCACTGGTCCTGAGAACTCCACACAGTTTGGCTTAGTCAGGTTCCATTGCTTCCTCGCTCACCAGGGGCAGGAAGGGGCCGAGTGGAGCTCGGGAGTCATGTTAAGGTGAAGGGACACCGAACCTGACCTCACTGCCTGGCAGTGCTGGTCATCTCATGACACATCCAAGTATGTGTCTGGGGTCACAAGTCTGCGCTTGAGTTAGCCCGAAGAAAAAAGAGCCTGGGGAGGTGGCCAGACCCGCCCAGGGTGACTGTCCCTGCCCCCTGGTACTTGGCTAGGCTTCTTTGCTGTTGAGGTCCAGAGAACCCTGTCTCCCAGCAGCAGTAGCTTCCTCTAAAACAAGGAAGCGGCTTTCCTGGGGGAAGGGTGCCAGCTTACACAACATGCCCCAGGGAGAGGAACACCAGAGAGCTGGTCACTGTGAGGCAACCGAGCTCGAAGTGGCACAGGGCTTCCAGCAGTAGCAAGTCCAAGGCCTTTCTTCTGCTCAGGGGCAGGACCAGAGGCGCTGGGCAGCAGGGAGCCAGAGAGGTTCAGGGACAGAAACCATCAAGATGCGAGGGAAACCAGGACCAGAAGGAGGTTGTCACTAGGTAACGTCTGTTCTCCTGGTCCCTTCTCAAAGGGACGGGACGGAAAGGCATTAATGAAGTGGTACATCAGCAAGGGCTTGGGCCCTCTGGGCCCCATCGAACCTAGTGCTAAGGACAGGGCCCTGCGTATTTTGGCACAACCGTCACCTCCAAGATCTGCAAGGAGGACCTGTCTCCCTGGGATGGAAGCCTTTCTACTAACATCACCACTGCCTGCTCGTGGAGTCAGAAACAGGCAGGCTTCCTCAGACAAAGCACCATTCTCTGAGGACCGGGGCCCCGACATGGAACTGACTTCCTGTCTGCCACCCTCCCAGCCACACGGACTTAGGGTCTTCCCCTGGCAGACAGGAAGCACGGGGCTGGGAGGGCTGCCGAGCATCTTCAAACCTGTGGGGCAGAGGGAGTCCCTGGGTGTCAGGAGGACTAGGGGAGTGGAGAAAGGGGGAGCGGAGTGGCCTCCGTCCTTTAGTCCTGATCATGGTGGAGATGCGAGTCCGTTAAAAACACTTGCTTCCAACCAGACTCCTGCAATGAGAACATTGGGAGAGGAGAAAGAGAACAGGTTACTTTTTGACTGGGCCATGGAAACACACTGGCTATTTCCACGGGAAGGGGCAGAGACCAGGTTCGCAGGGGCGGTGGAGCCTGCGCAGAGGCAGGCGCGGCTGCCCGTACAGATGGGGGCCACAGACAGAGTGAGGCCTCAGAAAGCAGCCTGGAACGGAGATACACACTGGGAAGCACAGAAAGCTACTACAAGAGAACATGGTGCGTTTACCATCTAGGAAAATCTCAGAGTCACAGCTTATCTCAAGGGAAACAGAAACATCTAGAGAAGGGAGGCACGACGGTAAACATGTGTACACAGCCAGCGCCATCAGCCCTGACCACAGAGGCCGCGCAGGGAGCGTGCACTGCCGCAGCAAACACCTACATTCCTGTCTTCTCTTTTGTTATGTTTTATGTTAAGCCATAGTTGCCAGGCTGGCCTCACATTTGTGATTCTCCTGCCTCAGCATCCCAGAGTACTGGGATGACAGGTGCTTGCCACTGTGCCTGGCAATTCCTTGCCTTCTTTTCCTCAGCCCTCATGACAACATTCTCAACAGTGCCCCGTGTACAGGTGCATGCAGCAGCACGCACACCAGAGCTGTTCAAGCCTCTCCCAGATGACACCCGAGGGTGGAAGACCTAGTACAGGAACCACCCTGCAGGAAGGACCTGGCCAGACCAGCACAAGGAGTAGAGCACAGAAGGAAAAGAAAATCAGCAGCACGAGTCTAGAAGCAGCCTGCCATGGAAGTGCACACCCGTAATTCCAGCACTCCTAGAGGCTTAGACAGGACCTCAAGTTTGAGCACAACCCAGGCAACTTACCAAGACCCTGTCTCAATAATGTTTAAAAAGGACTAGGGCTGTTGTTCTGTGCTAAGGTTATAAACTCAATCCCCAGTACTGCCAAGCACTTTCAAACCTGTGGGGAAACAGGTGCAGAAAGGAAGCCCCTTAAAAAGCATGGTTAGAAACCATTACCAATGGCAAGAACTGGTCAAGCTGCTTGTCGCCACAAGCAGCTGAGGCTCCTGGGTACAGCTGTGCAAGCCAAGCCCAGCAGGTAGTGGTGTGGGCAGGCTGACCATACAGATACAGACAGACCCTGAGCCTGAGATGTCAGAGATCTGAATTCTAAATTCCAACTCAGAATTTCAGAATGTTGTTTTCCCTCTGTGCTAGGCCTATGCTGGCCTAGCATTTTTCTTTTTTTTTTATTTTAGGGAAGAGTCTACAGGGTCTTCAGGGTCTCAGTATTAGACCAGACTCCTAGTGATCCACCTCCCAAGAGGGCCACCACGCCCAGTCTCAACTGCCTTCTCAGGGCGCCTTGGGGGGACAGGGGGGCACACAGCAGGCTTAGGGTCACACCCCCAGCCCCTGTGCCTGCTTGCAAGTGCTTTAATCCACTGAGCTATTTGGCTGGCCCTTGGCCTAGCATTTCTACTACATCCACACCAGGAAGACAGCCTTCACACAAACAGTTCTATTCAGGCCTGTAGGGGCCGCCTTCAGAGACAAAGGTGTATACCCACTGCTGACCCTTCTGATCCAGCACCAGTGCTGTTCCCACGAGGAGCCCAGGCTTTGAGCAGCTTGGCCATGCTGGCTCCTCCAAACACCTCCAGGCGGTGTATCTGGCTTTCCTGAGGAGCACTGAAGTTCCAGTGCACTCTCTACCTCACACCTCCACGTTCTGAGCTCTGTACCAGGAGAACCCTGGCCACAAAACTCAGCGGTCCTGGACCAGGGACAGGAATGAGGGAAGAATGACTATTTCTTATAGAGACAACTGACAACTGAGAATTGCAGGCTGGGCAAAGCAGCACCCGCTGTAATCCCAGCACTAGAAGGTTGAGGCAGGAGGCCAACCTGGGAGAACAGTAAGTTCAATGCCAGTGTAGACTACAAGGCAAGACACTGTCTCAAAATGACCAAAACTAGGGCCCAGCGGGATGGCTCAGTAGTCTAAAGCCCCTGCTTGGGAAAGCTTGGGCAGCTTCAGGGACTGTGGTTCGATCCCCGGCACCACATGCTGCGCCAGCCCTGCACTCGGGGCGGGCTGAGCCAGCCATAAAAATGAGTGAATAAACAAACAAAGGTTCTGAAACAAGAAAAATAAAATAAAAAATTAAAAAATTAAAAAAAAAAAAATGACCAAAACTAAAGTTGATGCACAGATTACCTAAGAACTCCCTCAATTCCAGCGCACATACATCCTAGAAGAGATGACTTAATATGGACTGCTGCCCTGAAACGACACAGAGCAATCCTGGTCTGCTGAAGCACTCGGTTCTAAAAAGGTCGGTGGCCACACTGACCGGAACGTGTCAACGCAGACAGAAACCAGGCTCCTGCAGCAGCTGCAGCAGCAGCTCAGCCTTATACCCCAAGCGGGGCCTCCAAGGTGGACAGCATGGGGCCCGGCAGGATGGCTCAGTGGTCTAAAGCGCCTGCTTAGGAAAGCTTAGGCGGCTACAGGGACTGTGGTTTGATCCCTGGCACCACATGCTGCGCCAGCCCGGCCCTCAGAGCAGGCTGAGCCAGCCATAAAAACAAACAAAAGTTCTGAAACAAGAAAAAAATAAAATAAAAAAATTCTTAAAAAAAAAAAAAGAAAAAGAAAAAGAAAAGAAAGTGGACAACAGACCCCTCTCTGGCTGAGGAGCCGCTGTACTTCCCAACTCTCAGTACCATTCCCCCAACAGAAGGACTGCAGGACACAGGCCTTGTAGAGCTAGCTCTCTCTAAGGTCAGTGGGGTCTCTGTTAGCCCCCACATTCAGTACATGCAGATGGCACTGGGAGACAGAAAGACACTAACACCTTTGCAGTGTCTGATTCAGTTCTTTTGGACTGAATTATTACAGTAAGTTGAAATTTATGGCTATTCCGTAAGTAGAGAACTTTCTACTCCAATTTATGAGCAATTCTCCTGGAAGAGAACTGTCTGAGCTGTAAGTTGGACACTTACTGTGTCCAGGGCAATGCACATCCCTAACGGGCGACTAGCAGCAGGGGCAGGAGAAAGCCTGTCTTAGTCACTGCTCCTCACGTTGCCATGTCCTGAGCCACGCATATGCATCACAGGATTTTTTGAGTAGTGAGAGCAACAGTCCCACCTTATAGGTGGCGAATGGGGGCACAGGGACGGCTCAGCAATCAATCCCACAGCATCGACAGCAGGGGTAGGTCCTATGCACAGTGGCCCTGTGAGGGGGATGTGGGGGCAGTCAGAAGACATGGTGGCTCAGCGTCTTCTAACTGGTTACTGGACTGTGGCCCTGGAGACTGTAAGTACTTTAATCATGCTCTGCAGACCCATTTTGCCATCACTGTGGTCACCCTTAGCCCAGCAAGCTCCAAAGAGCACAGGGCACAACTGGCACGACAAAGAAGGGGGCAGCAGCAAAGCCAGCTCAGATGAGAGGGGGACGCGCTGCTGCTGACATCAAGGAGGTGACAGGCTAGGGCCACTCCTGCTACTCCTGAACCCAGCCAGGCTGCCTGGACTTCGGTGCTGCCACACAAGCTAGAACTGTGCAGAACGTAAGAGGGGCTGGAGAACACGGATTCAGATGAAAATAGGCACCACATTCTCTCTTGCCACTTACCTGCTACGTGCTATGAAAGAACACAAAACATTTCCCAGCAACAATTTTTTTTATTTCTTGCAGTACCAGGGACTGAATTCCCTAACAAACTTGTTAAAGCCAAACAACAAAGCAGGGGCAGAAGCATTACCTGCAGGAGGAATTTTCTGTTTTTAGGAGCCTGTCAGCTGGACTCTAGGTAGCCAGCTCCTGCTCACCAACGGCAGGGGACCGTGAATGTAGTAAAAGGCCCCTATCCTCCCCATCTTGTCCTCTTGGGTGGAAGGGATCAAATCGAAGGGGACTCTGTCATGAGTGCTTTGCCTAGAGCTACTGCTTTGTTTGAGACAGGGTCTCATTGGGTGGGACTTGAATTTGTGGTCTTCCTGCCTCAGCCTTCCAGAGTGTTGGGATTACAGTTGTGTGCTACCACACGGGGCTTCCCCCACCCCGCCCCCTTCAGTCATCCACCTATCTATCCCAAAGACACTAAGCAGAACTACCCTTTTTGCCACCCTCAACTACTGCTATTACTCTGAAGAGTCAAGCAGGCAAAAGACGCCTACGCTATTTTCACAATGTATGTGACATGAAACAAAGTGGGAAGTTCCAGATGCTTGTGAACCTAAAGCCACACACTTGAGAAAAGCCCCAGAGGTCACCGGGTCCTGCACTAGCTCCCAGGGTCCCCCCTTCAGCCTGAGTCTGTCCCATTCTGCAGATTTCCACAGAAACTGTAGCGTTCCCTTCCACACCACAAGCTACTCTCAACGGCAACATTCCTGCTGCTGGGATTAGGCTGCTGGGATGGCACCCAGAGCCGAAGCTTCCAAGACAGTCTTTTTTCTTTTTTTAGAATTTTATTTTATTAAAAAAAAAAAAAAAAAAAAATTATTTTATTTTGTTTCAGACTTTTGTTTATTTATTTTTATGGCCGGCTCAGCCTGCCCTGAGGGCGGGGATGGCATAGCATATGGTGCCGGGGATCGAACCGCGGTCCCTGCAGCCGCCTAAGCTTTCCTAAGCAGGCGCTTTAGACCACTGAGCCATCCTGCCGGGCCCCCGACAGAGTCTTTATGAAGATGAAAACCAAGACATGAAGAGCTGCAGGAGGCAGAAACAAAGTCCCAGGGACAGAGCTGGAGCTGGACCCCTGAAACAGACAACTCTCGGGGAACCTCTCAGTCACCTAAGCTAACAGGTCCTCCATCCTTTGCTTTTGTCTTAAAACATAGCAACAAAACAAAAACCTTACTGAAAACCAAAACATTCTTTGGGTATTATCCTCCAGTCTTAAAGCTACGACTTTTAAACTTTTGTTTGTTTATTAAAGCTATGACTTTTGTTTGTTTGTTGAGATAGGGTTTCCCTATGTTGTAGTACAAGCTGGCCTCAAACTTAGAAATCTTCCTGCCTTTGCCTCTTGAGTACAGGGATTACAGGAGTGCAAAACCGTGCCCAGCTCAAAATTAATTTTTTTTTTTTTTTTTGAGACAGGGTCTCGCTGTACAGTTCAGGCTGGCTTTGAGCTCACTTTTGTAGCCCAGGCTGGTCTCGAACTCTCACGGATCCTCCTGCCTCAGCCTCCCGAGTGCTGGGATTATAGGCATGCACCACCACGCCCGGCTTGAACCTGCGTTTGAAAATTTTTTACTTGCTCATTTGGTGCAGTTAAGCTATGGTAACAATGACCTGGCTGGCACTCACTGAGCGCTTCCTGTATGACCGGCAGACCAGTTCAATGCTCCATGTGGATGAGCTCAGGTGTGCAGAAAGCCACAGAGACCACACTTCCATGGTACTTGCGCACAGAGGAGGAGGCCAAGATCAGAAAGCAGCCCAGTTTACTACGGAGGCTGATGCCCACAGCGACAGGAAAAGGAGAGTCTACTCTCAGACACAATGTGATACTGTTGCACCAGTCCCAGATCAAGGAAGGGTGAGGCTTCACATACAGGCAGGTCTGCCCTGGTTCCCCAAGTCCAAAGGCTTCTCTCCCCAACCCTGCTGTTTGAGACAGATACACGTACACCAGGTATCACACTCCTCCTGCCCTGTGACCACCCTGCCAGGTCCAGGCCCTCACCTGCTCAGTGGTGCCGGTCCCGCTCTCTGTCCCGGTGCCTCTCATGCTCCCGGGTCCTCTCTGGGAAGTAGTCATCATGCCGGTCTTCACTGTGAAGCAGGTCCCGGTGCCTCCTGCTGCTCTCCCGGGACCGGCTAGGTGACCGCTCCCTGGACCGATGTCTCTTCCTATGCATGTGAAAGCTGTGTCAGCCTCACGCAGAAGCCTCCCACAGTCTTGCTGGGTGTCTCCCAGGTCACCTATATTACTCTTTCATGCCTGTGTCCAGACATACAGGCTAAGGACTACCATGGAGCTGTTGTCCCAGCTTCTGTCTTAGGATCTGGGTTCTGTGAGGATTCTTTCTTGGAAATGATTATTTTACATGTTAAGCTCTTACTAACGTATCAGGTATACAAACAGTCTGACAGGTATCACCTGACCTTACCCTTATAGTAAGTCTCTTAGCTAAGGAACATGGTTCGTGTTGTGTGTGTACCATGGATCAAACTCAGGACCTTCTGCTTGCCAGGCAAACACTCTACTATCTCCCCGGCCCAGTCTTTTCTTAATAAATGAGAAAAAACAACACTTGGAAAGCTACTGCCATGTTCAAGATGGTTAAACGGAACAGAGATTCAAAGCCTAGCTCGTGTGGCTCAAAGCCCCAATTTAACCAGCCCAGCCTCTGCCAGCCTGAGCCCACTGCCTCCCTGCAAGCCTGACATCTGACAGCTCATCAGATACCCGGGGCTATGTCCCTGGTCCCGGCAACCTCCAGAAGGTGCTGCTTACCTGGAGGAGCTGCTGCTGGCACCCACACTGTAGGACTTGGCCTCGATGCCATGAAGACAGTCCTTGAGTGAGGAGATGAGGACTCTGCAACGCTCGTCGTTGGCCACTCGGGACTGCTTGATGACTGCAATGGCTGTGAGCAGTGTCTCAATTGCATCACTGTAATCGCCTGCCGGAGCAAACAGGAAGGTCGAGGGTGAGCAGGAGCAGCACCCCAGGGGAGAGCTCAGAACACAAGCCCAGGACAGGCTGCTCCCAGAGCTATGGTGGGAAGCAAACACGATCTGCATTAAACCTGGGCGCTCACTTACACCCCACAGGGTTTAGTCTGACAGAGGCACCTAGTGGTCGTATAAAGTGGCTCACCACTGTCCAGAGGCCACTCACAGTGTCTGTTAAGTGAGCCAGGTATGTGCCGTGTAACCTAACAATTCTACTAAGAAACATACAAATGGTTTGCACAAGTATTGAGGCACAGCATCCTAGTGCTTTGAACTGCTTGGTACAGGGGCGAGTGACATAAATTAAGAACAGTTCTACAGATTACTGTGTGCTTATTTTTTTTTTTTAATAATTTTTTAAAAAAATTTATTTATTTATTTCTTGTTTCAGAACTTTTGTTTGTTTATTCACTCATTTTTATGGCCGGCTCAGCCCGCCCCAAGGGCAGGGCTGGCGCAGCATGTGGTGCCGGGGATCGAACCGCGGTCCCTGAAGCCGCCCAAGCTTTCCCAAGTAGGCGCTTTAGACCACTGAGCCACCCTTCCAGGCCCCCTGTGTGCTTATTAAAAGTACAAAGTAAATCCACAGGTAAACAAAGTATTCATGTAAAGTGCCTTAGCACAGTGCCAGGCAGAGTAAGGGCCCAATGAACATTATGTAAGCATGACTATATTAACGTAGTAAAAATAGGTGTCCAGGACATCAAAAACTGAAACAAGGGCTGGGGAGATAGCTCCATGGCCCGAGTGCCTGCCTGGCAAGTGCAAAGTCGTGAGTTTGAACCCTAGTCCCGCACCAAAAAAAAAAAGGAACAACTGCAAAACTGTACTCTTTAAAAAGCAATCTAAATTATGTGCATGTCGTCACGAGTAGGAAAAGAATCTGGCAAAATATACACTAAAGAGAACACGCATCCTTTGGATCTTAACCTCATCGCAGAATCAACACTAACAGCCAGCGGATGAGAAATGACAAAATGGTCATTCAGGATTTAGGGTGACCTTATGCCTCAGTAGACGTGGCGGCTGCCAGCATCCACAGTCCTGGGATATGTGAGCCTCTCGGGGTGAAACCTGGGCCGGTCCTAACCCTCCTACGTCCATCCTCCTCCCTTAGGGACCAGTGCTGTTATGCTCAGGACCTTCAGCGTCAGCTGCCAACCGTGCCCCCCAATCCCGACAGCAAAGCAAAGTTAGCCAAAGGGAAGGACGAGCCTCACGCTGCCACACAGATCTGCCACTTAGGATGGGCTACCCAAAGGTGGTAGCTCTGCCAACACTTCTTGAGGTACGCAGCAATGCCCCAAAACTCCAGTGCTTTGAAGTATGCCACCCCTTTTATCTTGCCTTTTACTTTGTTTTGGAGACAGGGTCTTAGTATGCTCACTATGCAGTTCAGGCTAGCCCTGAACTCAACTTTGTAGCCCAGGTTGGTCTTGAATTCGCAGTAACCCTCCTGCCTCAGCCTCTCAAATGCTGGGATTACAGGTGTGCACCACCGTGCCCAGCTTGAATCATGCCACTCTTGAAACCTAGCAGTCCTCCATCTTCACCTCACTGAACTTTTTTTTTTTTTTTTTTTTTTTTTGTGGGACCAGGGTTCGAACTCACGACCTTGCACTTGCCCAGCAGGCACTTGTGCCTCGGAGCTATCTCCCCAGCCCCATGAACTTTTTTTTTACCGGTGGCAAATAACAAAACAATAAGGAAAGCAACGGCACAGCCACAGCAGCAAGGGGGTATTACCTGCACTAGCTCCAGACACTGCTTTGGAAATGGCACTGCTAGAAATCGCTCTGTTTCGCTTCATGATCTCTTCAAACTCGGCTTCACTCACTGTAGAGGGCGCAGGGCCCGAATCTCGGCTGCAAGACAACAGGCTTCCTCAGTGCCTAGCACCCCCCACCCCCCAACCCCCCTTGTCCTAGTGCTAGTGAAGGGTGTGCACTGTATGCTGGCTGGGAAGGTGCAAGGACGCTCCTGTAACTACGACTCAGCTCAGCAGTGCCACTCGCAGCAGCCCTTTAGGGAACTTGACCTCAAGCTCCTTGTGGTTTGGGTCAAGCAGCTGTTAAGATGCAAACAAAAACCTAAACATTGCTAAGCAGGACATGAGTCCCAGGGCTTAGCACTAGGACCAATGTTTCTGTTCTTCAGGGAGAACAAAAGGCTTAGCACCCTGGCTGCCCCACCCTGGCTCCCACCACCCAAAGGCAGCATCAGGGCTTTACCTGCCATGGTGGTTATAGGGTGTAGAGGCCTTCATGTAAGTCTCAGGTGGAGGCCCCACAGTGGCGTTTGGTGGGGGGAAGAAGGCTGGATTGAGGTGCAGAGCAGGTGGGATGGCCCCAGGGGGAGGTACAGTCAGATGAGGAGGTAATCGAGGAGGAGGAGGCATGAGATGCTGGTAGTGGATGCCAGGAGGAGGAGGAGGGACACCAAAGCTTGAGGAAAGAGGTGGTGGGGGTGGGATGGGGGGTGGGGGCAGACCCATCAGGGGAAGGGCTGCAGGAGGGCGATTGAAGTAGGGCAGCACACTGGGGGGCTTATCCACGCGGGCGGAGGGAACGAGGTTGTCAGACGGTGTGGCCCGGCCATCGGTAGAGTCACTAGAGTCTCGGGAGTGGGCCCGTGGAGGTATTCCTACAAGGCAAAGCACAGCCATGTCACTGTCCCAGCCTCAGGCACACCGCTCGCCCCTCAGCAAGGCATCTGACACCAGTACAAAGGTGGGGAGGAGGCAGCACAAGGAGAAAATCACCCTTGGCCTTTTCTTTAGCTGCAGAGAAAAAGGTCAAGTATCTCAGTTAAGACACAACTTCAGAAAGCAGCACCTCTATGAATTCCCACAGTGCTTCAAGACACCCTGAATCTACCACAGGGTTTATCTCTGTGACACAGGAAAGATCCTCCTGGTCCGAGAGAAAATAACAACACTGGCCCTGTTCCTGCTGCTCTACTGGTTCCACATGACCTGAGGCCACTCCCCTGATGAGGACTCAGCCTAGCTGACCTCTAGCTCGCCATCCTTTAGGAATGCTCTTTCTTACCGAGGCTTGGCAGGGAATCTGGGGAAGGCAAGGGACAAGATAGATACACCTTTTCTGTCCCTGTACCCAAACTGGTACTGGGCGGAGAGGAGACGCACAGGAGTATCGATTGGAGACTAGCTGGCAAAGGCTGGGACAAGCCATGAAAAGACCCGCCCACAGGACAACAGATGGTGTGCAGCTCCAGCAAGGCCTCAGCAACAGCGTGCTGTGCTGTGCACCCCACCTCACCTGACCCCACCCTGGGGATGCCCCTACCTTCAAGGATTGAGCCTTTACTCACTGGGCCACCACACCATCTCAGTGGAGCACACATGGGAAGCAGGGTGCACACGGCTGACAGTGGCTAGGCTTTCCCCAGCTGACCTTACAGGCTAAGCCTGCCTAACGCAGAGGCCTCAAGAGTGTCAAAGTAGGAACAAGCTTACCAGTGTGGGGAAGAATGGTTATTTGAACTGAAAGCTGACAGCTGCCATACTGAGGTAGTTACCGAGGCCCCACTGCCCCGACAATCTCCCAGTTTACCACCAGTGCTTGGCAGAGCACACCTTCTCTCGGCCACCTGCAACCCTGTCAAGTGCTCGCAAACTGAAGAGCTGTTATGCAGATGTGATCCGAGGATGGCTAGCTGCTTCTCAGCCGCCTATTGCTCCCTATCTGCAAGGTTCTGCTTTGTATCTATGGCTACAAGGCCCTGGGGAACAGCCACTTGCACGCAGAGGAAGTTGAATGGCTGAGTGTGTGAGTAGCAGGTAACTGGCAGTTACAGCCATCTTTCTGGCAAAGAAAGGTAACTGTGAGTAGTAAAGAGCAAGAGGGAGAGGAAAGCAGGTCACCCCAATGCACTATACAACTATGCACCCCAGGAAAGACACAGGGACCTGACACAAGGGATTGTGAATGCAACTGTCAAGGGAAGACAGGTGTGTGCCTGTATCAGCTCTCAGCCAGGCTGAATAGCTGTTCTTATTAAAGATGGAAGCGGCAGCTCAGACCAACATGGGGCACCATGGGGTTTTTTTTTTTTGGCATATTTTGGACTTTTCTTTTTTTTTGGTACCAGGGCATACTTTTTTTTGAGGGGAACATCACACTCTATGACAGGACACAGGTGAGGCAACTGCGCCAGCTCGCTCCCTTTCCTTCATTACCGTATCGGGAAGTGCACGCAGACCCCCTCCCCCCCTTTTCCACTTGATGAGACAGGGTCTCAGTAAATTACCAAGTTGCCCAGGCTGGGCTCAAACTCACACCCTCATGCCTCCGTCACTGAAAGCATTGGTATTTACAGGGCACATAAACCATGTGCACAGCCAGCTGACTGACTAGAGTCAGGCCCCACCAGTGGCTGCACCATGTGAGCTCAGGAACAGCCCAGGTTTGGAAACACAATTTTACCAGTTCACTAAGGATTCCAGGAGATGGATTCATGCTAACCAAACTTACAAGACACCAAAGCAGAATTCCCATTTGTTACTTTACAATGAGAAATTTAACTACCAGGCACATTAGAATAATTGTGCTGGCTGGTCAGCACATTCTCTTCCTAGTAGGACAGCCCAGTTGGGAAACCAAATTAGCTTCAGGAAACAGCTTAGAAACCAGAATCAGAACAAAGGGAGTAAGTAACACCACCTGAAGGGACAGCCATCTACCTAAGGTGGACCGTGGGACTCTTTCAATAACAGGAAGTACTCCTCAGGGAGAGCTCTCCTCAACACTTTATCTGGGTCACTCCGTGCACAGCAGCCTCCAACCACACTGCTCTTGCTAAGACCACAGCCATTTTTATGTAGCTTGGCTAGTTTTAGGGTAGATGACAGGGGTATGCCTAACAAACAAGCCTGTTCACCACATGCCAGCCTCAGACAGAAACACAAAATTTACAGCTGGCAGGGATTTCAAACTTGGAGTGTCTAGTTCAGGTGGAAACTGGTCCTGAGCAGCAGAGCCCCTGTGCTGAGAGTTGCAGAGCCCAGCGGCACCCAGAACTTACCTGACTTCCAGCACAAATCCCCCCAACCATCCACAACCCGAAACACCAGTGTGCTCCCCACCTCCCCCATACCACACATAACAGAGCCAAACCTCCCCAACACAGATGGTCTCCACGTACCCCCTCTCGGGACTCGGACGCACTCACGTTTCCGAGCCTGGGCCTCAAACTGTGACAGGTTTTGCCGGGTGGCCGGCCTCACGTCCACTTTTTCCCCATTGAGAACTTTCCCTGGCAAGAGCTCCAGCAATTTGTGGACGGAGTTTTCAGAGGCTACCACCACCTCAGCATACCTTGAGGGAGAAAAAGTAGATGAGTGAGAGCAGTTAAGCCGGACAAGAGGAGAACACCAACTTTTACTTTCAGCAAAAACTGGCAAGGGAGAAGACCTTCACTAAATTAAACAACGCACATATAGACAAATACAACCATCAACAAAAGGTACCAGCATATAATATAGGGGCAAGGAATTAAAAATCAGCAATCTTGCTGGGTACAGTGCTATGCACACCTGTAAGTCCAGCTATTTCTTTTTTTTTTTTAGTGTAGTACTAGGGACTGAACTCAGGATCTCGCGTTTGCAAGGCTGAGCTATCTCCCCAGTCCCAAGCCCAGCTATTTATGAGCTGATATATGAGGATCTCAAGTTCAAGGCTACCCTGGACAACTTAGCAAGACTGTCTAAACACACAAAGGGCTGGGATGTATCTCTGTACAGTGTCCTGGGTTTGGTACCCATTACTGGCAACAAAGTAATAAAAACAAAACAAATGGCACTAAGTGATGGCAATACCCAGCGCTCTGCCCTCAGCAGATGAATGTTCCATCACACTGCAGCTGAGACTTCATCCTAAGGCAACTTATTAAAACTATTATAGCTGGGCATGCTAGCGCACGCCTGTAACCTCACCATTTGGGAGGCTGAGGCAAAAGGATCAGTATGAGTTTGAGATCAGCCTGGACTACAAAAGTGAGCTCAAGGTTAGCCTGAACTGCACAGTGAGACCCTGTCTCAAAAAAAAAAAAAAAAAAAAAAAAGCTGGCCCCACCCAGGGTCAGCATATGGGGCAGATCTGCTCCCCTGCTCCCCTACTGGTTACAAACTGGAAGGGCTTCCCCATCCCCGGCCTCACCCTTTGGACTGGCCATTTGCTCGATTCTCTGCAAATTTCAACTCCACCACGTCATAGACTCCTATAGAGCGAATAACCTGGATCAGCTGCTGGTCTGTGGTCCACTGAGGCCGGCAAGATGGAAAAGGGAAAATGTCAAGAGCTACATGCCCCTCCCCACCCACCCAGAATAGTCTTAAACCCTGCTCCCGAACCTAGGGTTCTAGCCACATCCATGACTTTTCATAGGAAACCCCAAAGCCCAGCAATATTTCAACTAGTACAGGCTTTTTTATCAGTCCTCACCCGTACAAGAGTTCCAGACCACCCTCAATCCCTATCTTTGGGGATTAATATCTGTTTTAACTCTGCCATTTGGGCTGGCAGGTCGTCAGTTTAGACACTAATACCGTTTAATTAAAGGTCAAAGGCTACAGCTAACCATTGCCACAACTTTCCCCTCAGCATATTTTCTCATCTGAGAAAATCACCCCTGCTACCAGCCCCAAAACATGCTACACAGTAAGCTCTGCGAAGATCACCACCTAGCCCAGTGTACTAGAGCTACCGAGGCCTTGATCCCCGTCACCCACCATCATCACAGGACCATCTAATGACCACCAAGAAGAGTTCAAGGTGTTCACTCTGAGAGCTCGTCCCACAGGTGACCCTGCTAGACATAGAGCCCCAGGGTCAGGGGCAGTAACGGGATGGCAGAAAGAGCAACTACCCACTTAATCATTGCTTTCTTCGGCATCAGTACGTCCTCAGGATAGTTCTCTTTCAGAGATCAATCCAACCTGATCCCAGGAAAAAGAAATCCAACCCCATCAGAGCACAAAACAGTGCGGTAGCAGTCTATGACAATGCCATCACCTCCCAGGGGTCTCCCTCCAGCCCCCCCAAGCCTTCCGGTTAGCTGTGCTCACCCAGGAAAAGCTGCCCACATAGACAGCTGCTCGCCTACTGCGCAGGCCACTGTATGTGTACAGAATCGCTGGGGTCTTGTTATTGGGCTTGGGAGAGGGCTCCTGGCGGACGGGCGGTGGCGGCTCTGTGCTGCTGCTTCTGTCATCTGAGGGCTGTGAGGTAGCCGTCAGCACGTCATCATACAGGTCAATCTGATCCGTATTGTTGAACTCTGGGTCCTACGACATGAAGGGTGGCCAGAGGAGGATTGCATGCCTTTGGTCTGTTTCATTCTAATTCACTTAGAAACCATAATAAAGTACTTTATAAAACAATGTAAAAACTTCCTGGTCCTACTCTAGGAAACCTTCTGAAACAAGTTTAGCCCATAAGGGTCTTTCCAGACCTTTTGAGTAACAGGTAACATTTCTGGCCTTAGCTAACTATGAAAATGAGGACCCATGGCGAGTCAGCAAACAGCGGGAATGAGACGTCTGTGCCACTGTCTTCAAGGAGGCCAGCATCTAGGCACCACACTGGATGGGAACACTCGCAACATCTCACGTGGCTTCTAAAACTGAGTTACGTAGCACTATTCTGCTCAACAGGAATTGAGTAAGTTTATTGAGAAATACGAAGCAGGAGAAGCATGTGGAAGTAGGTACCAAACTCCAAACAACACTGGCAGTTACTGATGTAAGCTCCTCCCTGAAGTTCATAAAAGGCAATTCCAGCTTTCTATAACAATCAAGTAAGCTGCGTACTGTGGCTCATGTCTGGCACCCCAACACTAGGTGGGCTAGGGCAGGACTACCACGTGTCTGAGGCCAGCGTGGGCTACACAGTGAGGTTCCATCTCAAAAGCAAAAATAAAAGAAAATCAAGGAAACGCAAAGAGGAAGCAGAGCTGGGAGGAAGCTAATACGCATAAGACCCTGAGTTTGATCCCAGCACTGTTCAAATCCTCTTAAGTTTTGGACAAGTTACTCATCCACTCACAAATCATGTAGGGTGACTTGACCTGTGGTTCTTGGTAGGGAAAGGACTGGTAAATCACTTGGTCCCAGCCAGTGCCCTAACCCTAGGGTACCACCACCAGCACGCTAGCTGTGTGCTCCACATCTCAAAGTCAACCAACTATGGACCAAAAATTCAGTAATACAGTAAAAAAGCAATAACCCCAAAACATATAGTCTATACATCATTTTCATTACATTGGATATAAATGACTTACAAATGATTACACAAAAGAAACATTTGCAAGTCAGATGCAAATGCTACATCATTTTATATGAAGAATCTAAGCATTTGAGGGTTTTGGTATGGGGGTCTTGGGATCAATCCCTGGAAAAATTCAAGAGAAGAATATTCCTTATACCAAGGTTTTAAAGTAAAAGTTTTCAATAAAACAAGGGTTTTCAGGGCCCGGCAGGATGGCTCAGTGGTCTAAAGCGCCTGCTTAGCAAAGCTTAGGTGGCTGCAGGGACCGCGGTTCGATCCCCGGTACCATGTGCTGCGCCAGCCCTGCCCTCAGGGCAGGCTGAGCCGGCCATAAAAATAAATAAATAAAAACAAACAAAAGGTCTGAAACAAGAAAGAAAAAAAAAAAAAAAACAACAAGGGTTTTCAAATATGTTTTAGGCAGTGAATGGTTCTCAACCTGTGGGTTGCGACCCCGGTGGGGGTCAAACTACCAAAACACAGGGGTCACCTAAAGCCACTGAAAACCATAACTGTAGCAAAATTACAGTTTTGAAGTAGCCACCAAAATTATTTTTTGGTTTGGGGTCACCGCAAACCGGTGACAGGGTTTCTAATGTGGGGTCACATCATTAGAAAGGTTGAGAACCACTGGTTTAAGGCAATGCAACCAGAGGCCATAATATAAAAATACCCACTAAAAACTGGCTAGTAAACTAAAATGCAGAGCTGCATGGCACAGAGTCCAAATGGATCACCAGAAAATCAGTCACACTGTGAACCTGAATGCAGCCATTCACTGTTAAGGGCCACAATCTACTCTCCACGGTCTCTTAAACAGGCGGCTAGACCCAGTCCTGGAATTTTTGGTTTATGGATTATCACCTTAGAAACAAGGGATTCAAGATTCAAGTGGTATGCAAAGCGAAGACCCTCAGCTTAGAGTCTGGTGGAAGCCTATGGAGGGCCACACTGAAGAAATGAGTCAACAAGCTGTGTCTGGGTTTAAATGTGATAGCACCATCAGTGCATTAAGACAGAAAACGACATACTGCCTCAAGTTTCTCATTACCAGAGTTGGCGATCTATTCAGTGAGAGGTTAGGTTAAAATAAACCCTACTTCTACAAATTAAGTAAAACACGTTCAATATACAAAGATGTTAGAAGTTTCATTCCAGAAAGATCAAACAGGAAATTTTTTAATGACTATCTCAGAAAGTTTTGCGTCAACAGCAAAAAAAAAAGAAAAAAAGCAGTAATTGTGCCATGAAGCTTTTCGACTAGACTTTTCCTACCAATATGCTCAATGTTCCTACCCTCAGGCCCCTTCTTCCTGGCATCTGACTAAAGGATGTAACTAAGCTGTGAATTTTTCTCACAACTAGACTCCATTGCTTCTTTTTTGTTTGTTTATTTATTTTTATGGTTGGCTCAGCCTGCCCTAAGGGCAGGGCTGGCGCAGCACGTGGTGCCGGGGATCGAACTACAGTCCCTGCAGCTGCCTAAGCTTTCCTAAGCAGGTGCTTTAGACCACTGAGCCATCCTGCCGGGCCCCATTGCTTCTTTTAACTATAAACAAAAACCCAAGTTTCTTGGGGTCACTGAGGACCCCCTCCCCTTATGCTTTCATCACTGTTACTGCTCCTCTCTCTATAGTGACTCATCACCAATACCCTGACCCACCAGGACTGGAATTTGTTCCAAGTACAAGGTTGTATTTTCCCCCCTTTACCTTACCTGTCCTGGCAAACACAAGTAATTCAATAAATACTTGCTGAGGAAAGAGAAGCGGGCACACAGTGCCCCATTAGCTTGGGAAGAAAAAAAGACAAAGCATTCAACAACGTAGCAACTCCCAGTCACTGTTTCAACTTTTCTCCCCAGCCCAAAAGAGCAGCTGGGAAACCCCGGTCTCTGGATCTAATAGGAATAAAGCTGCTCTGCTGAAGAGGCTTTGGCAACACGTGCTCTAAGAGGCTAGGGAGCAAGTACCACAGGCTCCGTCTATGAACCTAACTCTCCTTGGTGACCAGAGTGCACAGGAGAGAATTCTTGTCAGGCCAGTCTGGGCAAATCAATATTCTTTTTTTTTTTAAATATATATATTTCTTGTTTCAGAACTTTTTGTTTATTTATTTATTTCTATGGCCAGCTCAGCCTGCCCTGAGAGCAGGGCTGGCGCAGCATGTGGTGCTGGGGATCGAACCGCAGTCCCTACTGCCGCCCAAGCTTTCCTAAGCAGGGGCTTTAGACCACTGAGCCATCCTGCCGGGCCCCAAATCAATATTCTTAGAACATTCTAAAACACACTTTGTGCTGGCTGCCTTCAGTTTAAGCCAGCCAACAGTGCTACTCAGTTTTTACCACTGCATTAGCAGCTTTTAGATTATACTGAAACTAACTTTATCAAAAATTAACTCACTGGGGATGTTCCTTTTCCTTCTTCTTTTTTTTTTTTTTTTTTTTTTTTTTGCGGGACCAGGGATTGAACTCAGGCCCTTGTGCTTTGCCAGGCATTAAACGCTTATTCTACAGAGCTATCTCCCCAACTCCACTTCCACCTTCTTTATAACATAAACCTTACAAAATCTACTCTTCTAGGGGCTGGGGAGATAGCTCCGAGGCACAAGTGCCTGCGTGGCAAGTGCAAGGTTGTGAGTTTGAACCCCGGTCCCGCAAAAAAAAAAAAAAAAAAAAAAAAAAAAAAAAAAAAAAAAAAAAAAAAAAAAAAAAAAAAATCTACTCTTCTTGCATTTGCCCAGCATCAAATGTTACCTAGACCATAAATATCTAGCAGAGTACCTATACTCTCTTTGGTTTTATAGCCATAAAAAGTCCTCTGCTAACTATAGCAACAGAAAACCAACTGTTGAGGCCAGTGACTTCTGACAAAGCAGTGATCACTGGAGAAGGCCCATCCCCTACCCCTGACCTGTAAGTTACACTGAAGAAGTTATGAAATCATCTTCTTAGACCAACAGGGCCTGTGGTCAAGACCCTATTCTGCCTCTCCCCCAAAGTGAATCAGCAGTAGTTAATCACACACAATTAAGGAATTGAAAGAAAAAAGCTTTTAATTAATAACAAATAGTTGGGGAGCCTTCTCATCTTAAAAAAAAAAAAAAAAACACACAAGCTCATAATTTACAAGATATTAAAAGTCTAATCTTAAGAACTATGTAAAACTCTGAAAAGTAATAGTTTCGCAGCTAACGTACGTAACCTTTCTCACAGCTATAATCTGGCCTGTTTGACATCTTAAAAATTTTCTCATGCATTTAAGACAATTAGTACCCATCTGCAGATGACTTCCACGGTATAGCAGGAGACGTGGGAAAACTGTGATTAAAAAGTATAGTCAGAGGCTGGGGCTTTACCAGTGGTGGAGCTTGGGCTTAACATGTGCAAGGTTGTGAATTCAATCCCAGGAACCAGAATAAAGACAGTAGCTGCTGAAGCAGTAGAACGGCACTGGGCTGTTCCACCATTCTTGCTGTGTCACTTTAGAGCTCAACACTTACACACAAATGCATATTTTTTAAAGATGTGAACTGAGGCCAAATTAGAGAAGGAAAAAAAAAAAAAAAGAAATGTATGAGCCTCCTTTGTTGCGTCACATCAAAGTCTGGGTCCAACCGGGGAACTCTCCTTCTCTAGTCCATTCTTTTCATGCTCTTTCCAGATCCTTACGTGCACCCATTGGAGGACGCAATGGGAAGAACCAGCTTGCCCAAGTAGAACGGTGCTGGAAATAATCCAGGTAACATATTAGTCAGTTTTAAACAAAAACCTTGGAATACTCTTGAGATTTGATCTCAACCATCACAGAATTGAATTTCATATGTTTCGTGAGAAATCTCTGTAAGATGTGCTCTGATGCAGAAATGGAGCAGCACTCATAAACTCCACCTAGGGTGTGACTTTGTGCTCTATCCCCAGCTTCAAAAACAGCAAGATGCATCAATCAAGCTTATTACACCAAAATATCTTCTCAAGAAGAGTCACGCTACTTAAGACTCAGAACTAGAATGAAGATGAAATTAAATGTTTAAGTATCTTTGACTCGTCTGTCAGAGAACTATAGTCCAGCAGCATCAGCACTGTCCTCCCGGACACCGTAACACAAGTAATTTTGATTTTTCTCAAGTGTGGTTTGTTTTTGATGCTAACATTTCCACTTTGGCTTCTGGAGGAGCAAACTCCACAGGTTGATTCACCATTCTATTACACTTCATTTTTATTTGCTAAGTCAAACCTTCTAAAATTAAGCCTGGGGGTTCAAATTAACATAACGCAGAACGGTCGGGAGTCTTTAAAGTCTCCGCTAGGGGGAATTTTTTAGATGCTACGGGGAAATTTTCAGACCTAAAAAGATAGGTGCCTGTTTAAGCCCCGGACCGGGCACTGAGTGAAACCCCGGCAAGTTAGCTGCAAGGAATCAAGGGAAACCCCAAAGCTCTCCAAGAGCCCTCACCTGGTTGAACTCCTCGTCGGCGTAGATATCGATAAGGTCTACTCCTTCTGACATGGCTCCGGAAGGACGATTTCGCGCCCGGAGAGGGGACAAAGTGAAAGAGACGCCACTGCAATGTTCAGAGAGGGCGACGATCAGCAGACCGGAGGGTCCCGGGCCCGCAGGGGGCCCGGCGGCCAGCCTCGCGTTCTGAAGCCGCAGCCCCGACCCGTCGCCCGCCCCGCCCCGCCCCGGCTCGCGCCGCCCAGGCCCCGGGCTCGCTGCCCATCACCCGCGGATCCGGGCAGCCAAGTCGGCACCGCGCGGGCCTCGGCGCTCGGGTCGGGCCGAAGGACGCCGCGCCACAGCCCGCACGCTGGCCCGCCGCGCCTGCCTGTGCCCCCGCCGCCCGGCTCCCGCTCCCGCAGGCCCTGGGCTCGCCCCCGGCGAGGCCTCCCACTCGCTCCCACAGCCCGGGCCGGCGCCTTCGCCCCTCCCTCGAGGGCTCGCGCCGCCCGCCGCCCCGGGCGCTCCGAGCTCAACCGACCCCCTCCCCGCCTCGGCACCGGCCCCGACCCTTCTTCCGGCCCCGCCGGCCCCAGCCGCGCGCCCCCGTTACCGGGAAAATGGCGGCGGCGGCGGCGAGTCCAGACTAGGCCCGAAGCGCGCGAACCGCTCTCCGCCCAGGCCCCGCCCCCCGGCGGTGGCGTCAGGCGCAAGGCCACTTCCGCCGCACGCAGACACGCACAGAAGCTTCTTCCGGCTCAGGCCTCCGCCTCCTCGGTAACACCGGAAGTGACGGACACACCGTCTTCCTGCGCGGCGGTGAAATGGCGGTGTTCCCCGTGCTGCTGGCGCTGGCACGGGTAAGGGGACAGAGTCTGGGCCCTCGGGCGGACGGCACCGGAGCTGAGGTTCTGTCTGCCCAAAGTCTGACTCAAGGCAAGAACAGCCCTAGGTCGAGGTCGTTCGGTGACGTCGGGCGGGACCAGGCAGCCCGGCCGAGCGCCCTCTTTTCGCCTCCCTGTTCGTAGGGCTCCAGAGCCTGTCGTGGCGTCGCGTAGCGTTTTTGCGTCTTTATTCTTTTTGTACTATAGCCATTTATCACTGTCAACATCCCTCTCGGTGCTTTTTTGGTAATGTCTCTTCAAAGTTGTACGTTAGGTTTTAGTTTGTCTCAAGGTAGTGTTTATCTTTTTATCTTTTTGACCTTTTGGTTTGTTCAAGAGCGTGTTTAATTTCCACAGGTTTGTGAATTTTGCCGATTTTCTTGTAGTCGTTGATTTCAGTGTAGTTGGAAAGACACTTGGTACGATTCGTCGGCTTAAATTTGAGATCGAGTTTGCGATGCCCTGCGGAACTTTCTGCGTGCCCCTGCGGTGGAACGTTCCATGTATCTGTTCGCTGCGTTTGGTCCGCAGTGTCGCTCAAGTCTTCTGTTTCCGTGTTAGCCCGCTGTCAGTATTTTAACCCTTGTTGAAACTGAGGGATTTGAAATCTACCGTTATCTGTTGCAGTTTTCATTCTTACATGTAGTTAATGTGTGCTTCATATATTTAGATACTTTAATGGTAGGAGCGTATGTATTTATAATTGTGATGTCCTGTTGAATCAGTCTTCCTGTTATGTAATTTTCTGGTGCGATAATCTTTTTTTTTGTCTTTTTGAGACAGGGTCTTGCTATGCAGTTGAGGCTGACCTTGAGCTCACTTTTGTAGCCCAGGCTGGTCTCGAACTCGCACCGATCCTCCTGCCTCAGCCTCCCGAGTGCTGGGATTACAGGCGTGCGCCACCACGCCCGGCTTGGTGCGATAATCTTGAATTTAACTTAAAAATTATTTTGTCTCTACTGCTTTGTTGTTGTTGTTGTTTGATACCATGTATGTGGAGGATTATTTTCTGTCCTTTCACCTTCAACCTGTGTGTGTCAGTGAATTGTGTAGACTGTAGAGAGGAGGAGCTTGATTTTGCTTTGCAGTGTGTGTGTCCATGACCTTTTGAAACAAAGCCTCACTATGAAGCTTACTTTGTAGCTCAGGCTGGTCGTGACCTCGCAGCAATCTAGCGCTGGAAATATAAGTGTGCACCACCATGCTCAGCTTGTGTTTTGCTTTATAAAATCTATTCACTCTGGTTTTTGATTGGATGATTTAATCCATCCATATTTATTTGCTCATGGGGAAGGAGCTTCAGAGCTTACTATCATTTCATTCATTGTCTTACATCCCCACTTTTTAATGAAAAGTTGTAGCAAGTCCTTTTTTTTTTTTTTTTGTCTTTTTGAGGCAGGGTCTCGCTATGCAGTTCAGGCTGGCCTTGAGCTCACTTTTGTAGCCCAGGCTGGTCTCGAACTCACACCAATCCTCCTGCCTCAGCCTCCCAGTGCTGGGATTACAGTCGTGCACCACCATGCCCGGCTCAAGTCTTTTACTATTTCATAAATACCACAAGAGAATTTGACACAGTTTGTAATGAAACTTAGAAATCCTGTTTCCTTTTTCCTGCCCTTCACTGTGTTGAAGAGATGTTGAGTACTTCCAGAGTTTTGCTGAGCTGAGTGGTTTCTGAACTGATTGGACTCTCCACAGTTGAAAAGGAGGAAATTGTGGAGAAATGGAAGACTGGTATACATGTGATCAATCTTGCTAATAAGTATAATGTGGCAAAAATCACCTTGGGGCTGGGGAGATAGCTCAGCGGTCAATGTAAGTGCCTGCTTGGCAAGTGCAAGGGCCCAGGTTCAATCCCTGGTACCATATGCTGTGCTTGCCCCAAAACTGGGCGTGGTGGCACGTGTCTGTAATCCCTGCGCTGGGAGGCTGAAATAGGATCTCTAGAGTCTGAGAGTCTAATCTGCATAGGGAGACTCTGTATCAAAATAAATAGATAAGTAAATGAGTTTTAAAAATTCACCATCCATAGCAGTACAGAGAAGGATTGCATACGGAAGCTAGTGTGGCTAAAAGTGGTACTGAGATTAGTAAATCACAGTGTTAGATAAGGCAAAAGGACTATTAGTGTGGATGAACAAAAGGCAGATGGCCATTCATTGCCTGCGTGAGTCTATAATTTGTGCAAAGCCAGGGCTATGAATGTAGATCTTGTAAAGGACAGTCCATTGTGAGGGAGAACAGTGAAACAGTTCATTCCAATAAGTGGGAGTTTCGCAATTTTATTTATTATTTTTTTCTTGTTTCATAACCTTTGTTTATTCACTCATCTTTTTTATGGCCCACTCAGCCCGCCCTGAGGGCAGGGCTGGCGCAGCATGTGGTGCCAGGGATCGAACCGTGGTCCCTGAAGCTGCCCAAGCTTCCCCAAGCAGGCGCTTTAGACCACTGAGCCATCCCGCCGGGCCCCAAGTTTCGCAATTTTAAAATGAAAACTGGGGTTCATAGCACAGCGAGATACAGTGAGATACCAGTGCTTATAAAAGGGCTGCTAAAAGTTAGATACACCATTGCAAAATGACAACACAGAGAAATGACTTTTGCTTTCATCAGGTTTTTAACTGTGATGGAACCGGCCTTTTGGGGAAAAACATCTCCACGTTACCCAGGAAGAGAAACAAACACCAGGCCTCAGGCCTGTGTAGGACAGGCTAACCTTGCTGCTGTAAGGTTGCCAATGCAAGTTGCGACCGCACGCTAAAGCCTCTCTTGTTAGAACTCTGAGATCCTTAGGGCGTTGATAAAACAAAAATCATGAAGAATAGGCTGGGGTCCTGTGGAGGTCTAATGCAAAAGCCTAGGTAACAAGAGTACTTTTACTTAAGAGGATCAGGGAGGCTTTCTGTCCCACTGTTAAGAAATGTCTAGAGGACAGAGGTTCACTGCTCAAGGCTCTCATCATGGACAGTGCTCCTGTTCACCGACAAGACTGGGAAGAGGAACTGGCCGAAGACTTCCTGTGGCTGTCAGTCGAGCTCCTTCCACCTAATACAACTGCTCCACTACAGCCTGTGGGCCAGCAGGTTGTAGCTAACTTTAAGAAGCAGTACACTGCAGAACTGTTATGAGGACAATATGCAATGTGTCAGTTATTGCAAATGTACTATTGATGTGTTTTGAAACTATCATATTTTATTTCTTATTAAAAGTAATTTAAAAATATAAAAAATAAAAAGCAGCACACCAACGAACTGTTTCTGAAGTGCTTACAGATGGTCTGAGATACAGATCTAACCATTAAAGAGTTCTGGAAGGAATATTACAACATCCTGTCCAGTGTGGGGTTAATTGAGAAATCTTAGGACACTGAGGCCTGCCTGGAAGAAAGCGTGGCCTGAACTTAAGCAGAAGAGAGGCTTTGAAGACTGTGCAGAGGAGCCTGAGCCTTCAGTGGACCCAATGGTTGATGACACTGCCAGTGTAGTAGAGCCCGTGGGCTTGCAGGTCAACAGTGGTAATGCAGAGGAACTGGTTCAGGAACACTCAGGAATCGTCTACAGAGGAACTCGAGCAGCTTCTGGCCGAGCTCAGAGAGTGGCAACTGCGGGCCTTTCTAGAGACCAGGGGGATATCAGCAGTCTGCAGCTACGTTCTTCTCAAATAAAGGAAATCTTGAAAATGGGCGAAGCTACAAATACTTGTAGAGAAGACCCACCCAGAGAAAAAGCTAGTCATCCATCCGCTTGCTTAACAACAGTGTCATGTCACACTACGCAACCACGTTAAAGGAAAGTCGGGAACAGGCAACCCTAGACCAGTTTACAGTGCTGAAAAAGTTGAGACCTAGTGAGCCAGGAGCAGAGGAAGGACAGCAGAGAGCCAGGTTCCTGATGTGCTATGGGAACAGACTCCTTCCCACCACAGGCACCTTCCACTGCATCCTCCCTCCCCGCAAGCCACAGATGTCAGCTTGAGTCGCGGGTACAGTATGAAATGTTTCTGGTAATCAGCCATGTTTTATATAACTTTTTGCTAAATATGAAAATTATTAGTGCTTCAGATAAATGATGCACATTATACTAAAACCCTTGTTTTAGTAAGAGAAGGTTAGTGGAGGGCTGCTTTGGGAGGTTCAGGACACATGGGTATTTCAGTTCTTTCATGAGGGAAAACATGTTGAGTTACAGCCAGCCTTAGTGAATGCACTGAGTTCATAAGTAAATGGGCCATTGTTTTTTTTTTTAAATTTTTTTTTAATTTTTTTTTTTTTTAATTATTATTTTTGTTTCAGAACCTTTGTTTATTCACTCATTTTTATGGCCGGCTCAACCCACCCCAAGGGCAGGGCTGGCGCAGCATGTGGTGCCGGGGATCGAACTGCAGTCCCTGAAGTTGCCCAAGCTTCCCCAAGCAGGGGCTTTAGACCACTGAGCCATCCCGCCAGGCCCCAGGGCCATTGTTATTTTACATTTTTCATTATATGGTTCATATACCTCTGTGACTTCAGGGTTGGTTACTGGAGATCCATTTTGGTTCTTTGGTTGACCATGTTTTCCTGGTTATTTGAGTACAAGTTTATGCGCAGGTTTGTATTGAAATCTCTGCGTATGGCCCCTTGTGGTGGCACATGGTAGTGACTCCAGCACTTTGGAGGCAGAGGCAGGAAGATCACTCTGAGTTCAAAGCCAGGCTGGCCTCTATAGTGAGACCCTGTCTCAAAATATAAAACAAAGCAACAAAGTAAAACCAAAAAATGAAATCTGCATATGAAAAAGCAAATCACCCAGCTTTATGGACTGGCTCCGTAACTCAGCTGTCAGGGGCTCCATAAGATGGACCTGGAGAGTTTCTCTCTTTCTTCCTTTCTTTCATTAGATACCATCGGTACATTTTTTTTTTTTTTTTGGTGGGACCAGGGTTCAAACTCACGACGTTGCACTTGCCAGGCAGGCACTTGTGCCACGGAGCTATCTCCCCAGCCCCTCCATCGGTAGATTTTAGATACAGGTAGCCATTATGTTTCTCACAGAGAGTTTGTACCCACACAGGACACAACAGGCTTTTTTCCTTATTTCCCCCACTCCCCTGGCCTCCCTTCAGCCCCTCCTTAGAGGGCTTCTTTTCGGAGCGCTTCTCGGCTCCTGCTTGCGCTGGGATCTGTGCACAGTGGAGTTCCTTGGGAGCAGGCAGCCCCTAGAGCAGTGGTTCTCAACAATTTCTAATGCCGTGACCCCACAGTACAGTTCCTTATGTTGCAGTGACCCCAAACCAAAAAAAAAAAAAAAAGTTGGTGGCTACTTCAGAACTGTAATTTTGCTAGTTATGATTTGGAATGTAATACCTCATGCATTATGTATTCTCATTGCTACAAATCAAACAATTCAAACAGTGATTAATCACAAAAACTTTAATTATATGTTGAGAAATATTTATTACTAATTCCAATAAATAACATTTCACCATGGCATAGCATGGTGAATACATAAATAGGTATTTTCTGATGGCTTTAGGCAACCCCTGTGTTCAACCCCGTGGGGTCAAACGACCAAAACACAGGGGTCACCTAAAGCCATTCCAAATCATAACTGTAGCAAAATTACAATTTTGAAGTAGCCACCAAAATTATTTTTTGGTTTGGGGTCACTGCAGCATGAGGAACTCTATTGTGGGGTCACGGCATTAGAAAGGTTGAGAACCACTGCCCTAGAGGATGCAAGGTCAGCTGGAGCTCAGGAGCTGCCGCAGAGCAAGTAGCGTATGCTCTCGGCTCCTCTTCCTGCCAGCTGCACTCCTGGGCCTCCTCCTCTGCTGTTCACGTCCCCACGCTCTGCAGCAAGCTGGCTGGCTGGCTGTTGTCGCCAGTGTTTCCTGGGCATAAAGGGCAGACTGTTGGTGCTACGAAGGCAGGAGCGACAAACACAAAGCCAGGGCTGGGAACTGGTAAGAGAATTCCTGTTACCCTTATAGGTAACTTTTTGGTAGCACTTAGGCAACACAGACTCCAGCCTGTGCAGAAACTAGGAGCTGGGGTCTCCCCATCATGGGAGCTCGGGCAGCCACTGGCATCCTGCCTTGGTACTCTGGCACCTATGGGTATGTGAGCCGTTGCTGATTGCTGCAGGACTGCTCCAGGCAGGAGTCCCCTTGGTGTCCCTGTGGAGTCTGCATTCTGCTCCATGCTGCATCCTCTTCTTGTCAGATTTCAGTAGTTTGGGTCCTTCTGGATCAGGAGAGGAGGGAGCATGCCCCTGGAACCGCAGGGTCTCACACAGACATGTGCTGGACTACAGACCATGCTGTAAGACTTTGCCAGCAAAGTAAGAGCAGGAGAAGGTATTCCTGCCAGGACAGTCGGTAGGAACGCGTTTGCAGCTCTGTTTGGATGTCTCTGTCCTTTCTGAGCCTTGGCTTCCTGGATTCTAGGCTGAGAGCAGGAACTGTGTCAGTGTAAACTCCTAAAAGTAAGGGCCAGCAGGGTCAGTGCCTCCAAGTGCATGACGGTGGTGGTGGTGGCAGTTGTGGCCATTGTTATAGCGATGTCTGTGGCTTTATTCCAGGCGCTGTCAAGGCACAGTCTCCTGTCTCCATGCAGTGTGACACCCTTCAGATGCTTCTGCAGAAGTGACGGCCCAGCAGACTCTCAGAAAGACATGCTTGAAGTTCCCTTGCCTCCTTGGCAGGAGAGAACGGACGAGTCCGTAGAAACCAAGCGAGCGCGCCTGCTCTACGAGAGCAGGAAGAGGGGAATGCTGGAGAACTGCATCCTGCTCAGGTCTGTGCGGAGGAGCCAGTGTTCTCGCTCTAGACTGCAGACAGTCTTCTCAGCTGCTGCTTCTTTCTCGTTTTTAGCCTCTTTGCTAAAGAACATCTGCACCGCATGACAGAGAAGCAGCTGAACCTTTATGATCGCCTGATTAACGAGCCCAGTAACGACTGGGACATTTACTACTGGGCCACAGGTATGGGCGGTGAAAAGCAGTACACTGCCGGGGTAGGGTGATGCTGGCTGCACTGCACTGGGAGTTAAATTCAAGGCAGTTTTTTTTTTTTTTTTTTTTTTTAATTTTATTTATTTATTTTATTCTTGTTTCAGAGCCTTTGTTTGTTTATTCACTCATTTTTATGGCCGGCTCAGCCCGCCCCGAGAGCAGGGCTGGCGCAGCATGTGGTGCCGGGGATCAAACCACGGTCCCTGAAGCCGCCCAAGCTTTTCCAAGCAGGCGCTTTAGACCACTGAGCCATCCCGCTGGGCCCCGAGGCAGTTTTGTTCTTTTATTCATGTAATAGATGCTCAGCCAATGGGCAACATTTGTTCACACATTAAGCTTCTCTAAGTTGGTTTTTTTTTTTTTTTTCTTGTGGAACCAGGGATCAAATTCAGGACCTTGCCCTTGCCAGGTAGGCATTTTTGCCCCTGAGCTCTCTCCCCAGCCCCAAGGTTCTTTAAGGTTTTGAGGTTAAGGTTCTTTATTTATGAGACAGAATAGAGACTGACTTTACCTAGCTTAAGTAAGGGGCAATTTTAGCAGAAGGGTAAGTGAAGCTCACAGATTGAAGGTTGAAAAGAAGCCAGGGGACCGTGAAACAGTTAAGGGTGCGAGACGTTTTTGAATTGCAACCAAAGGTGTCCTGCCAGCAACAGTCTCCACTTGCCACTGTGGCCTGGAAGTTTCTAGAACTCCCACAGCTGGTTGGCGTAGATGATTACCTCTGCTCACACACCTCTGCGTCACCTTGCCAGGCTCTTGCAGTACTTTTTTTCTTAATATTTGAGAGACTATAAGGATGCACTTTCCTTTCTTTTTTTTCTTTTTGCAGCATCAGGGATTGAACTCAGGACCCTGCGCTTGCCAGGCAAGCGCTTATTCTGCTGAGCAATCTGCCCGGCCCTCCCTTGTACTTTTATTTAAATTTTTAAAAAATGTATTTAGTGCAGGGTCTACAGGGTCTCACTCTGTAGGTTAGACTGTAGTGATCCTCTGGTTGCCTGCCCGCCCAGCCCTCTGGGCGCCTGGGGATGCGCTGGGTCTGCAGCCTCAGTCCAGGCTCACCTCTGTTCCTTGCTCCGGTCATTGGTCAGCACAGATGAACACCTCCCTTGCTGTCCTGTCCAGCCCTCTCCACCGCTGCTGGTTTCTGCACCCTGGGATTGTTGGTGACTGGACTAGAGCCATGGTGGTCTCTCTGCTTGACACCACCAGTGCTAGGGCCCTCAGTGCTGGCTGTCCCAGCTGTGTCTCCCTGCTGCTGTCTGAGGAGAGGGCTGCAGTCCCTGCTTCTGTTGACAGTGTCTTCTCTGCATTAGTTTTTCTAGTGTTCTGCAGGCGCTGTTAGCACTCTGTCACTGTGACAGACGCTGGAGTTAGCTGACCTGTAAAGCCAAAAAGGGCTGTTAAAAAAAATTACGACTGGGGCTAGAGAGATAGCTCAGTAGAATAAGCACTTGCCTGGCAGACGCAAGGCTGTGAGTTGAATCCCTGGTCCTGGAAAAAAGATTATGACCGGCAAGCACAAGATCCTGAGTTTAATCCTCCATGACACAAAAAATAATAAATAATAAGACAGGCTTTTGCTGTGTTTCCCAGGCTGGCCCTGAGTTCCTGGGCTCCAATGATCCTCCTGCCTCAGCCTTGTGAGTAGCTGGGGCTACAGGTACAAGTCAGCTGGCTTAGAAAAGGCCCATGTAGGGCCAGGATACAGCTCAGCAGTACAACGCCTGCCTGGAAGCTCGAGGTCATGATTTTGATTCCCAATCCCAATAAAAAAGAAGAAAAGGTCTATTAGGCTTATCATTTCAGAGGTCCTGCATATGACTAGGTGGCCCCGCTGCCCAAGCCTGTCTAGGCAGCACGTGGCGAGTGCAGGGCACCGACGCACCCAGGTAGCCCCAGCACCACAGGCCTTGCCTCCACGAGCACCAGACCGGTGTGGGCCAGTCTTCGGGTGCTGGGCCCCCTTGGCGCTCTGGGCCTGTTAGGCCCGTGTCTCCGGCTGTGTTCTTCAGGGACGTTGTCGCCGTGGTCCCTCTGGCCTTGTTGATGCGGTTCCTTTGGGATCAGTAGCTTGCCATCTGGTGTCTCCTCTCCCTGCATGGCCTTGGCAGTTGTGCTGGTTGGTGCCTCTTGCCCCATCCTGTGCAGACCCCACGGGGGCGTCCTGCATCGCCACTGCTGTGTGTTTACTTCTTGCACACCTGCCCAACTTTCTGCACCTGTAGCCTGCGCCAGGCTTCCTGTCCTCCTTACTGCTTGTGTTCGCACTCGGGCCATAGTGGCGCAGCACGCCCACGAGTGGCCCTGAGTCTGCTGCTCTTGCTCTCCACCTCACTCCCCTTCCTCTGTGGTCATGTGCAGCACCGCGGTCTGCTGAATGTAAGCCCTTCCGGTAAGGGCTAAGCAGGCACAGGGTCTGTGTTGTTGGTACCTTGAGGTGGCGTGCTTCTCCAAGGGCCGGTGGTGGTGAACCTTCTAGAGCTTTCAGAGATAAGGGACAGCTGCCTGTGGCACCTGTGCCCCTGATTGGCCTCGGCTGTCCTGGGCTATTACTCTGGATATCCACTGGGTGGAGTCAGTGGTAACCTTAGTATACATTTTGCTTTTGCCTTGGTTACCTTCAGGATGGTCCTGCTCCTCCTGCACTGCAGGTGGAGTGTGCTCAGAGGGTGATGCTGGGTACTCCTGGTCTCCCTCACTGCTTGCCTTCCTACCCCAAGGCATCTGCACTGCTCTGTGCCACAGAAGGCGCTCCCTGACCCAGGCCCCCAGGGCCTCTGCACCAGAGTTCACCTGCCTCCCATGTTTATACCCTTTGGCCCCTGGGCCTCGTGACAGCTTTATGCTCTGCAGTATGAAGTAAACTAGGACTAGGAGAACCCGACCCAGGTCATGCCAGCCTGAGAAGGGAGGTGGCTCTCGGGTGGCCGGGGATAGGCACCAGGATAGCGTGGTCCTGTCTGTGTTTGGGTGGTTGCTGGCCCTGCACCTCACACAGGCATGGTCCTGGGCTACTGGAACGGGGCAGCAGCTGCGGTGGTAGTGCCAGGTCCAGAGGGAGGTGGTGGTGGCCCTGACCCACACCGTGTGACCCTCTGTTCACTCTTCTCTTGCAGAAGCCAAACCAGCCCCAGAGATATTTGAAAATGAAGTCCTGGCCCTGCTGAGGGACTTTGCCAAGAACAAAAACAGGGAGCAGCGGCTGCGTGCCCCGGACCTGGAGTACCTCTTCGAAGAGCTGCACTGAGCTGACGTCTCGTGACCCAGCCCAGCTTGCTGCATCTCCTCAGGCACTCTGCTCTTGGAGTGGGGGACGAGTGGGGACCCAGCTCTCAGGATGAATCTTGGTGTCATTGCTCCCTGGTGGTCCTGTGCACTGTCTGGCTGCTGTGGCGCAGGCCTGCCACAAGAGGGCACTGGGGCTGTATCCCTGCAGGCCCAGGCAAGGGACCCGCTCAGCAGCCCTGCTGCGGGAAGAGCCCTTCCTGCCCCATTCCCTTTCTTTGGGTCCCTTCCAGCTTGCTGCATCCTTCCCAGTCAGGGGAGCTAACCCGGGCCCCCAAGATTGCCCAAGGACAAGGCCGGCACACAGGGTAGTTGCAGGTACGTGGCTCACAAGCCATGTTATACATGCTTCAAGACAGGCCTTTGCGGGGGCCTGGGCCTGCTTAGGAAAGCTTGGGCGGCTGCATTGACCGCGGTTCGGTCCCTGGCACCACATGCTGCGCCAGCCCTGCCCTCGGGGCAGGCTAAGCCGGCCATAAAAAAATAAACAAACAAAAGTTCTGAAACAAGAAAATAAAATAAAATAAAAATTCTTAAAAAAAAGACAGGCCTTTGGTAACCGAAGGAGAGCTGAACAGTAAAAGACAAGGAAGTTGGTAGCATCTGGACCCCAGTAGTAGTTTCTGTTCGCTCTGTTCTCGTGCCACCTGTGGCCTCAGGTTCACGGAGATGGGTGTGGCCACAGCGTAGCTTGCCCTCCCAGGTGGCACCAGTGCCCGTATCCCCATCACCACAGTCTTTCTGGTGGCCGTGGTTGGCTAATGGTGCCTGCCAGACAGCATGTTCGCTTAAAGTCAGCCAGTGTTCACCACTGGGCCCCGAGGAGCCGCACTTTGCTGGCTGCGTGAGGGTGGGAGTGTCCCCACGCGAGAACTGAGGAGCGGGTGTGGGGATAAGTGGCACTGCAGGCTTCACAGTCTCTGCGAAGGAGGGCTGGGAGTGGCGCACAGGAGCTGCTTGTCTCCTGAAAGTCTTGGCTCTCCTGGCGTGTGACCTTAAGCCTATCCAAGGTCAAAAGGCTGGAAGTAAGTGCGGCTCCGACTCCCCAGAGCTGTGGCTTCCGGCTGGAAACCTGGCAGACTGCTGTGCTTGGGAGAGTGACGGTAGAGTCGCTGCCTCCAAAACGTGGCCTGTCTCGGGCCCCCGAGTGCACTCTCGAGCCAGCATTGCAGTGCTGGCAGAAGCACAGCTTGTTGGCTGGCCTGGGCCTCAGCTTCCTCTGACCGCTGTCTCCAGCTGGGAGCAGATGGACACAAAACACTTGGCAAGGGGCCAGGGAGAGAGCTCGGGCACAGGTGCCGGCCTGGCAAGTGCAAGGTCCTGAGTTTGAGCTCTGGTCCTGCCAAAAAAGAGGCAAAATTACAAGGCTCAGTGGCAGCCCCAGCCACATGTGGTTGTGCGTGTGGAGTACCTGAACGTGAGCTTTGGTCCTGATGTTGAGCCTGTGCTGTGCCTGACAAGGCTGCCTGAGCGGCAGCGGCAAGGCCGCTGTGACACTGTGACGGTCTGCAGGTGGAAAGCTGCCTGTTAGGCTGACCCTGGTGACAGGCCGTGATGGAAGACCTCTGTGCTCTTGCTCACATAAGGCACAGGAGCCACGGGAGTGCAGGCAGGAAGGGGAGGCTGGGCCTGGGGCCCCTGCGCGATTCCGTGGGGCGGGGTAAGTGGCAGGGCTGCGAGCGGGTGGTGGATCTGGCTGGAAGTGGGCACGCTCCCAGCAGCCACTTAGGCCGTGTGGGCCCCCAGCTCTGATCGCTTCTTGCCCTTACGTGGTCTCAGCATAATGCCCATCCCCTGCACCGGCACCTGGGGAGGGCTGGCGCCTGAAGGAGTCGTTTTCCTCCCGAGCTGCTGGCTTGTGTCATCTCTGCAGGGGAAGGAAGGATCTTCCTAACCAAAGCCGCTCAGTGTCAGGCCCAGGGGTGCTATGCAAACAGTTTTTCCCTTTGTTAAACATTAAGTAAAAGTAGGCCAGGCACAGTGCACTTCTAAAAATTCATAAACAGTGCGGGCCTGCAGTCCGTGAGGGTGTGCAGGGAGCGGAACAGGGCTCCCCGCTCAGCCCGACAGTCTTGCCGGCCTCACCCCTGCCCTCCCATCTTGGTGCCTCGGCCCACAAGGCATGCGTGGCTGGGTCAGGAGAGGCTGCCCCTCCCAAGTGTTTCAAGTTGGGCCTCAGCAATGTGCCCTTTGGCCATGGAGGGCCACGCACTCCTGGCCAAGGACCGCCTGCAGGTCGGTTTTTGGCTTCAGCCCGGGTGACATGGCATCCAATCCAAGTCTGTAGCATAAACCATGCAGGAGAGACTGCGGTCCGTAGTGGAGAGCCTCAGAGGTACCTTTGGATGGGCCCTGTGCCCCCTTCCTGTGTTGACAGGAAGCTCTCACGGCCCCTTGTGAGTCTTTCCCGCTGTGCCCGACTCTTCCTGCAGCCCCAGGGGAGCCACCTGGCAAGCCTGCAAGCCTGGAAGGGAGCGGTGCTGGCACTCTCCCCAGCCTTGGGTGCCAGTAGCACCCGGTGGGAAAGGCAGTAGCTGTCAGCAGTGCTGCGGGGGCTGGCACCCTGCTCATCTTTGCCTTCATGGCGGCTAACGTCCGTTCACAAGACCAGGCCCTGCTCAGAGCCGTAGCGGGTTCTGCCTTAAATCTGCCCTATGATGCTACACACCAAGAACCAGGACTGCCCGCTGAAGACTTGCGCGGTGGGTGAGGTGCTCGCAGTCACAGACAGAAGGGGAGGGGCCGAGTCGGGCAGCTGGTGGCGCCTGGGATTTCCTTGAAGCCGAGCTCTGTCCCAGCTCCTCCCACCTATGCCTTCTGACCCCAGGACGCCAGATCCTGCCTGTGCCTCTGGGGGCTGCTAAGACAGGTTGGCATGTGACCCTTTGTGCCTCCCACGAGGACTAGGGCTAGACCGGAGCAGGGGTGGTGTCGCAGCTGGGAGACTGCAGACCTGTCCTCCCAAGCCTTGAGTGGGCCCTGCAATGGTTTGGGGAGGTGGTTGGGCTGAGGAAGCAGACCATGCTTGGGAGGTGGTCCTGGCCTTCGTCCACACCTGTCCTCAGCCAGTCACACCACAAGGGAGGACCTTGGCTCAGCCCCGGGGCAGCCGGTGGCTGGCATGGTCTGAGCTGCAGTACTCGGAAATCTAACCTGAAAGCTGCAGAACTGGCCTGCTCTGGTCACTGGCAGGAAGGGACTGCATCACATCTGTCCTTGTGACAGGGCCGGGCCTGCCAGTCTACTTCGTATGGCAGTGTGACACATCCAGCCTTGGGTTCGCAGGGGCCATGTCCTCAGTGTCCTGGTCAGTGTCAGACGGCAGCCAGGGCCACTTGGCGCCTCTCTGTCCTTACCTGAGACCGACAGGGCTAGTGCTGCTGCTGCGGGCACAGGCTTAGTCACTCCTCTGAAGACAGCAGGAGCACTGCGCCCCCTGGTGACCTAGAGGCTGCTGGTTTCTGAGGCTGCAGCCCAGGATCTGCACTTGCAGCATAAGGTGCTATGGGTCTATGGGACGGAGCCAGCTGCCGCCATGGCCCGGGAGCAGGAGGAGACAAGGCCTAGCCCCAGACCCTCAAGTCCTCTGGCCACCCCACTCCCCAGGCCTGCGGCAGGGCTCCCCGGGGACTGCACATGCAGACCGGAACAGCTGCAGAAACTGAGAGCAAGTGCTACAGACAGGAAGTGCAGCACTCAGCACCTGTGGGCACTAGGCCACCCAGCCTCATCGGGACCGGGGATTGAACTCAGGCCCTTGCGCTTGCCAGGCAAGGGCTTATTCTACTGAGCTATCTGCCCAGCCCCTCATATCCTTTCAGGGGAGGAATTAGCAAGTTAATAATACCCCTTAACTACAATCAGGCCCACAATCTACAGTACAAGTGGATGGCGAAGGCTTAAATGAGTCAAGTGGGGCTGGTGGGATGGCTCAGTGGTTTAAGGCGCCTGCTTAGGAAAGCTTAGGCTGCCACAGGGACTGCGGTTCCATCCCCAGCACCGCATGCTGTGCCAGCCCTGCCCCCAGGGCAGACTGAGCCGGCCATTTAAAAATAATAATAAAGGGGCCCGGCGGGATGGCTCAGTGGTCTAAAGCGCCTGCTTGGGAAAGCTTGGGAGGCTTCAGGGACCATGGTTCGATCCCTGGCACCACATGCTGCGCCAGCCTTGCCCTCGGGGCGAGCTGAGCCGGCCATAAAAATGAGTGAATAAACAAAGGTTCTGAAACAAGAAAAAAATAAAAAATAAATAAAACACAAAAATTTTTTTAAAAATGAGTCAAGTGATAGGATTTTAGGGCGCTAGGAGGTTCAAAATCCTCTAGCAGACTTCAGCATCCTCTGTGGACAAAAACACAGAGAACTTCTCTGCATGCCCACAATAGGTTCTCAAAGCAGGGTGGTATTGAAGAAAATACAGGAATCTGAAAACTAGCAGACCTTGGGAGGTAATTTTCCCAAGTAGTACATTATGCCAGTCTGGACAATGACCTTATCTTTAGGTTGACTTTTATTATAGGGGTGTGGAGCCTGCAGCTGTAATCTCCTTTTAGTTAATTGGGGTTGGAACGAAACATCCTCAGCTGTGGCCTCGTCTTGTCTTTGGAGGTTTCAGGGCTTCCCTGGCCACTAAGGCCTCAGTGGGGACCAGTGGCTCCCAGAGGCTCGCGTGCTATGAGTCCACCTTTCCACACACGGAAAGCCAGTTGGTTAATTGGTTAATTAGTCCTGCTCAGAGCAGCTCCGTGGTGGTCTCCATTGAGGAGGGGAGGTGACATCGGTGTGCTGAGCCACCAGACAGCTATTGGAGCACAGCAGTAACACCACAGGGCCTAAAGACGCCAAGCACATGTGCAGGGCAGTGCCTTGCCCAGCCACTCTCCCACCTCACTGCAGATACCAAAAAGGGTGACAGTGGCATCACCAAGCTGGCCTGTTCCCTGGAGGACCCAACCTGGACTCTCAGAAAAGCCCATCACTGTGCAAGTTGACGTGCCCTGCCCAGTCACCCAACCCTGGCAGCACCACCACCATCACTCTAAGGAAGCAGGGCCCAGGGCACAGCTGCGAGGCCTGGACGAAGATGCACGGCTATGAGTGTGGAACCATGTGCCTCTGAAGCTCTTGAGGCCACCAGGTGCCAGTGCAGTCCGCGTGGAGCCCGCCGGGTGCCAGTGCAGTCTGCGTGGGGCCCGGCGGGTGCCAGTGCAGTCTGCGTGGAGCCTGGCGGCCTCCCTGTGTCCTGTTCTGGGATGCAAGCCCTGCCCCTTCACCAAGGGCTGAAGAGGGGTGTCTTTGGACATGGGCCCCTTAGGCAGAGCAAGGGAACTGATGTGTCTGAGAACTATGTCCCCTGGGTTGGGGCGGGGACCCACCAGCACTGGGTCCTCCTGTCACAGGTGAGTGACTCAGGAAGGGGACAGGATACCAACTGTCCCTTCAGAATCCACCTGAGGGGAGCATCCAAGGCCTGGGAACCACAGAGCACATCCGGAATGATGCCAACATGTCAAGCCTACTGTGCCAGCCCAGCCCCTCTCTTCAAAAACAAGAAAGGGCCAGCCAGATAGCTCAGTGGATTAAAGTGCCTGCTTAGGCAGATCCAAGGGCCAGGTTCGATTCCCTGGGGGCCCCTCCCCTGGGGCATATTGAGACAGTGATTGAGACAGAGTGCTGGTTTGTGCCTGTAATCCCAGCTCTTAGGAGGTTGAAAATAGGATCACTATGAGTCTGATCTGCATAGTGAGACCCTGTACTAAATACACTAGAAAGAAAAAGAGGAAAGGAAGGAAGGACCATGGATTGAGAAAGGCCCCTCTGCCCTCAGTGTTGGGCCAACCTCAAAGCTGAGCTCCAGCACAGGCTCAGGGGGCATCTTCAGCTCCCCTGTGATATGGCATCCAGGCTGCATGGCCCCGTTCAGTCCTGCAGCTGGGAGCCCCTCTGGACCAACCTGCCAGGCTCAGCAGAGGGAGTGCCAGGGGGTATGGATGCCCGCTGACACGGCGCCCAGCCCTGTGCACCCTGGAATAATGCAGTGACACTGGACCTGCTGAGGCTTGAGACTCCTGGGTCAGCCTTCTGCTTGCCCTCGAAGCTGCGTCTTGGATACCTGCAGGGACAAGGGACTCGCTTCTCCCATTAGGTGGCCAGTGGGTCGGGGCGCCTTTGCCTGCATTCCCCTGAGGCATGTTGGTGTGTTTCTTCTCGACAGGACCTGGGCCCGCACTGTCCATGGGCTCTTGTCTGTCCTTGAGGGCTGCGCCTGCAGCCAGAGTGCAGGTCAGCTGCTGCTCGGCACTCCCCAGCTGGAGGGGCACGGGCCCACCAGTGTCAGCTCTAAGCCCAGAAAGGGCCTTGGTGAGTCGCCTCGCCCCGACCTCCCCAAGCGAGGCGAGCGCGTCTGTGGCCCTGTGGGAGCAGCGCATACTGGGTGGGCAGGTTGAGGATGAGAGGCTGGCACCGTCTGGCCCTGTGTTAGAGCTCTGCTGGCACTGCAGAGAGACTTTCCCCAGAACTCGGATCTCAGCAGGGTGTGGGTCCCGCGCCACCCTCCTGCCTACAGTCAGGCAGCTTCCCCCAGGGTAGGTGGCTGTAGTGCTGGCCATGCCCACCTGGAGAGCTGGGCAGACGGTGGTTGCAGCCAGCGCTGGGCATAAGGCGAGGGCACTGTCTTCAGGAGTCTTAGGCCCAAGCGCTCTCAGGTCCCACTGCCCGCCTTGGTCCTCGACCCACAGGGGGGCGGGGTCCTCCATGTGGACAGCGGGATGGAGCCAAAGCCACGCAGCAGGCTCTGCTGCTACAGATGCTTGGCTCCCCGTCAGTCCGTGCAGCAGACGAAGGGTGTAGGGGCCCTGAGGGGCTCTGCTGGGGGATCCAGGGTGCCGGTTCTAGACGGGCCTGGGGAGCACTGCACCTGTTAGGGCCGCTGAGGTGGCAGCAGCGCCATTCCCAGTTCTGCCACTGGGTGGCACCACACAGCCAAGAACCCTACTCAGCCAGCTCAAAAGCCCAGCTGTGGAGGGACAATGGGAGTCCTTGCTCTCTGCCACCCTCTGCCTGCCTGCTATGGAGCCTGGCCACAGCCTAGGCGGCGTTGTGCCCTGTGGCCGCCCTCTTGGCAGGCCCATGTTGCAGTCCCGCACCGAGACCCTGCTAGGCCGGCCTGGGATTCCTTCCTGTGTCCGACAGTAGCTTGGAGATGGTGATGCGAGTGGACAGCTGGAGCAGGGGCCAGCCTGTCGCTCTGCCACGCTGCTGTGTCTGCAGTGGGGTAGGCCAGGTCTGTGGGGATCCTTGTACCTGGCAGGTAGTGAGGTGACCCACGCCTGTGCCCAGGGCCTTCCCTGGTCCAGACAGCACTTAGCCCCACGGTAGGAGCTGGGCTGGTGCCTTGTGGGCATCATGCTCACCCCGGCCTCCAGGAGGGAAACCAAGGCACAGGTAATGCACGCTAAGTTGCAGAGGTCCTCCAGGGCAGAGCCAGGCGGGGCCCACCCCACGCTGCCTCAGGGTTGGCTGTGACGCAGTCAGAGGCTGTGTCTCCTGCCCACCCCTCCTGTGTCCCCATGGCCCCCAAGCCCTGGTGGGGCCCTCACAGGAATGTGACAGGCCTCCCGGCTCTGCGGCTCTCCTGGACAGACAGCTGTCCTTGTGCCTGTGCTCCGTGCCATGCGGAGCGGGCTCAGCAGTTCCTCTGCATCATGGCCTTGGTGGCTGCCTTCCTCACCTCTGCTCACCTCTCCAGGTGCAGATCTGCATGCCACATCTGCCAGCAGCAGGAGGTGGGTGGTGACAGAGAGGCAGAGGCGTGGAGAGGATCATCAGCGCCGCTCGAGGTTGGCAGCATGCCTGGATGTGCCCTTGCTGAGCCCTGTGTCTTGGTGGCCC
>PVJA010013505.1:0-49416 GCA_004027025.1 Myocastor coypus
AAAAAAAAAAAAAAAAAAAAAAACAGGCTTACCAAAAGCCTAAAGAAATTTGTTGTTAATCCTGGAAGGTAAATAATGCTTTTCTATCCTTGGTGATTTTAATCATAAGTAATCATGAAGGGAGTATTCTGGGTAATAGTATTACACACATTAGTCATTCAGTACCAGACATAGACATTCTCAAAGAATGTTACTTTCTGTACTAGAATAGAGCTAGTGCTATCACGAAAATTCACTGTCTCTTTTTATAGGTCAAGGGATGCAACTAGAGGCCATACCCAGGAGTGAAATAAACCAGACCCACATGCGTAAACCATACTGTCTTCCTAGTGCAATAACCTGAAAGAGGAAATCAAGTCTGAAAGGTACAAGAGATCTGTGAAAGAGAAAGAAACTGTTCAAAGGGAAGGAACAACAGGGATGAGGAAAGGACAAAAGAAAGAAAGAAGAAAGGGGAAAAGAAATATGCACGTATACACACAGGACGGCTTGGACAATTGCACTGCTGAGCTCTGCACTACTACTGAAAGTTAATGCTTTTTTTCCTTCTCAAATTTTTAATAATTTCACCAATTTTGCAAGCCTATTTCTGGTAATAGTAGCCTATATCTGGTAATTAGTTTGCAAGCAACTAATCTGAAGACAATAATATGTAATATAACAACCACTACTGAATTCCTGTAATTTTGTCTAGTGAAATTCTGTAGCATCTCTATTTTTTTTTACTATCATTTTTTCTCTTTAAAAAATTAGATAAAGAAAAGTCACTGCCCTCATAACACATAAGGAATGCACTGGGTAATAAAGGATAAAAAGGGAGAGATATGGCCATTGCTTTCAAGGTCCTCAAAAAGATGATGTCACTTTGTTAATTAGCTTTTCCTTTATTTTTGCTTTGGTGCCAAAGGTTTTCCAAGATTTTACATCAGTGCAAACCCGTGAAGTAGAAATATGCCGTTATTAAAAGAGTTGAGAGCCTAGGACAGTCACTGCAAACTTTCTAAAGCCCAAGTGCCCAAGCTGCAACCCCAAGCCCTCTTTCTAGTCGCAAAGCGCTGACTGCACAACTGAACCCAAACACTTACGTCTTAGTTTAGGAGAAACAGCTATGACCCAATGCTCAGCAGCCAGGGTGTCGTGGCTCGGGAGTCAATGGGGCTCTGCGCACCCCTCGGAGCCCACACACAGCAGCTTTGCATGGCTGGCCTGGTGCTAGATTTCTAAGCAGAACCACCTATCCTTTCTTGGCTTCAACATCTTCATCCACCAAACAAGAAACACTGGCCCAAAGTTTGGTAGCTTCTGCTTACCACAAAGCTTTTTTGTTAATCTGAGCCCCTTCTCCAAGTCTTCGCAATTCCTTGTCAAGGTAGTACTGGCCAAGAAGTATCTGATCCACATATTCTTAATTAAGGATGATATGTGTCAGTGATTTGATTTAATAGTATTTATTGATAGATAATAAAGTCATTTCACCTCTTTCATGACTTTCATTTTAACTCAGGATGAAGTTGTTTTGTTTTTCCAAACTCCACGGGATTGACTTCTTAGGAATTACAAATACTCATTTCTCAAGAATTTGGATTATCAAAAATAAGTACAACTTAATATATGCTATAATTTATTTGCCCCAAAGTCTAAGGCTGTATCAAAAGCACTGGGATAGCAAATCAACGGTCACTCAAGATACAGCTCCAGGCTGAGGGCCTGCTGATGTACTCAGCCACTGACACAAACTTTTGGTCTTCTTTGCCAGAAGGTAGCTTATGGTAATACAATAACTGAAGAAGAAAAACCAATAGAATTTTTCAGATGTTTCCTCTTACAAAGCTGTTACTCTGTTATACTCCAGAAGGGAAAAGGATTTCTCTTCATGGCCATATTCTCATCTAAATCTTGACAGCCTACACATTGCCCTGTATCAAGTATTTGAAACATACTGGTGAGGAATATTAACTCCAAATGCCCACCTTAAGAGCTAGCAATTGGCACCTCATCCGCCTGGCCAGGTCTGCCAATTCCCATAGCTCAGCCTGTGCTTGGAAATGATCCTTCACACTCAGCCTATATCTGTTCAATCAAAGCCAGGCAATTACCTGGGCAAAGTGCAGATTATAGGCCTCTACGAATATCTATGATCTTCTGTAATCATGCCTCGTGGGACCTCCCTGCTTCTCCTGCAGCCCCACACTGTTCTTTTTCTCCTTTCCTGTAATGAGGGATCCTGATGCTTAAAATGCTCACCCTCTTGCAGCAGTAAAAGTCTTGTGACTATAGGCTGTACCAGCACCAACTCAGCCTCCATACCTGCGCTGCTCATGCAGCTTCTCGGTCTCACACTTGCCATTTCAGGTCCACTTGGCTTCTCCAGATGCACACAGGGAACAGGCTGAGCCACCAGCAGAGGCTGAGAGACAGCTGGGAGGGAAAGCCGATGGGTACTGAGGAACACCTTGAACCCACTCCCCAACACAAGGAAGAGACTGAAAGGGTAAGAACCAAGTTCACAGACTCCAAGGAAAAGTATCCTTGTTGTGGGAACTGGAGTTCAGGAAAGCCTTAAACCATTCCCAGAGGTTCTGACTTTGAGCTTCTATATGCCAAAGCAATGAGTTTATCTTTTTTGCTGTTAAGAATCAGGTTTTTTTTTTTAAACATATCTTTTATGTCTTTGTTTGCCTCTGACGATGAGGCTATAAGACATTTGATTTTTATTTATTTATTTTTAATTTGGGGCCCGGCGGGATGCCTCGGTGGTCTAAAGCGCCTGCTTGGGAAACCTTGGGCGGCTTCAGGGACCACGGTTCGATCCCCGGCACCACATGCTGCACCAGCCCTGCCCTCGGGGTGGGCTGAGCCGGCCATAAAAATGAGTGAATAAACAAAGGTTCTGAAACAAGAAAAAAAAATAAAATAAAATAATAAAAAAATATATTTTTAATTTATTTTGCTGTTACAGGGTCTCATAACACAGCTACAACTTGTGGTGATCCTCCAGCTTTTAGCCTCCCCAGCTCTGGGATTACAGGCAGGCACCACTAGGCCTGGACTCTGGCCACTCAGCCTGCACTGGGGGCAGGGCTGGCACTGCATGTGCTGCTGGGGATAAAATGGCAATTCCCGCTCTTGCCTAAGCAGGCGCTTTGGTCCCCTGAGCTATCTCACCTGCCCAACACTTGCATATGCTCTCTTTCTCTCTCTCTCTCTCTTCTCTCTCTCTCTCTCTCTCTATATATATATATATATGTATATACATATATATATGATTGTATTATTATTATATTATACATTATATTATATATTCTGTATGTAGGATAGGATCTGCAGGGCCTATAGGGTCTCACTATGCAGATTGGATTTATAGTGATTCTTTTGTGTTCAGCCTCCCGAACACTGGGATTACAGGTGTGTGCCACCACACCCAGTCTCAATTGCCATCTCAGCACCAGGGCCAGCACTGCAAGGCAGAGATCAAACCCCGGCCTCTGTGTCTGCCTAAGCAGGTGCTTTAGCCTGCTGAGCTATCAGGCTGGCTGATTTTTTGCTTGAGAGACAATATAGTTTTAGAAAGCTTGATTGGAACTAACATTCTTGTATAGTCTAGAAAGGATCAGAAAGTCTCTTCTGAACCTTAGGTAAGAACATCTCTGCAGCGGTAGCCTTCTGGAACGCAAGGACTGTGAAGACTCCCCACAGGCCGCTCCCTCCCTCCCCAACCCCTGGTGAGGTGTTGCGCCCCTAGCAAGGACCAGGCCATGCCCCCTCCCTAGGTCAGGCTCCTCTCTGCCTCCCCCGTCTCCTCTCTCCCCGATGCACCACGGGTTTCCTCCTCCAGAGCTGCTCGAAAGACTTGTGACTGATGTGTATTCACATCAACTAGTTCTTTCAGATTTATCATTTTCAGTGTGCTGAATAGTCGTGCAGTTAAAAGTTTAATCTCTGCTTAAAGAAATTTCAAGAATTGGGTATGGGAATAGGGAAGGCCCAGTGGCCTCCGAGGAGCCCACGCATGATAGTGTAGCCCTTTGCATTAAAATGTGAAGGGAAGCCAAGCATGGTGATATGTGTCTGCACTTTCAACACTCAGGAGGCTGAGGTGGGAGAACCTCTGGAGCCTGAGGCCAGCCTGGGCCACGCAGGACTCTTTCTCAAAAACAAACAAACAAAAGAAAAGAAAACCTCTGAAAACAGGAAGATGAAATTTTAAAAACAACCAGATCATCATTTTCCCATTTTTGGAAAAAAAAAATTAAATTGCAAATGATTATTCAGAAATACACTTTGAACATTTTAAGATTTTCTTTCAGATAGACTCCGATTCTCACAAGATTTCTGAGAATCATTTACAAATTAAAATTCTCATTTCATCGATAAGGAATGTGAGGATATAGTATTAAATAGCCTTTAGACTATTCTGAGAAAACAAACACCAAGTTAAATCAGCCAAGATGAATGAAAAATTTAATGGTCTTTCAAGCACCAGAGTGTGATTTGTGTTAATAAACAATGAAGTAGAAAACTTAAAAATAGCACATTATGGAAATCACATCTCTAGTTACTTATTCTAGACTGAATGCCAACTCTGTCCTGCACCCTGAGACAAAGAGCTGAGATTCTTCCAAGACTGGAGTGTGCTATACACGGAGGAGGAGGGACAAGGGCTCCCCCTGGACTCTGGATGCTAGTGCCGTGACAGAAACCCTTCAGCTCAGAAAAGACACCACTGAAGGTGACCACCACATTGAGTGCTGATGGTAAGGGAGGCTTTAGCTCAGAGGAGAAGTAGCAGAAGAGAAAGTTCAGGCAGAAGAGAAAATGCAGGCAGAAGGCAAGAATACATCCATGCCTCAAGGTCTCCTATGAAGAAGATTAAAGACCTCCACACCAATGAGATTTTTTTTTCCTTTCCTTTCTTTAGCTTAAAATGAGAAAAATATATACATGTGGACAAAAAAAAGATTTCTGACAGGATAAACTGAGACAAGAACCAGCTGACTACAGCATATTCTCTGCACAGAGGCCTGGTGGCTGTGGGGACGGTACCAGGAAGTTTGGCACTTGCTGCTAAGGGCCCAGCGAAGAGTGAGCCACCCTCCCCAGGAGCCCTGCCTCTGCCTCAGTGTGACAAGGAGCACCTCCTAAGCCCCAAGAGCGTCCTAAATTCTCTCTAAGCTCCACGATTTTCTGGTCTTTTATTAATTTTTTTTGGTATGGATGTTCCTTTGAAATAAAAACTTGCACAAAATGTCGAGTAAAATCTTATCCATAAAGTCATGGTTTTACTTCCAGAGTTTTCTGCCAAAAAAAGAACTAAACTCTCTTTTCAATATGACTTATTTAGAAGTGATAAAAAATAAAACAACTCTCCTAAAACAAAGATAGGATTGCCTAACACATAGAACTAAAGTACATCTTGAGAACAGAATTGAGGAAAGGACTAATTTTAGTTTTACAACTACAATTCTTTACAATCACTGTTCTAAACAAAGATAACATGACTTTCCATTTATCCTCTTTGTGGAGATCTCTGTGAATTAATCAAAATGTAATAAAGATCATGTAGCTGTGTGATTTGTGGCAGAGAAGTATCATAACTATTTTCTAGGGTTAACTTTCATTGTAGATAAAAATACATACATTATGGACACAACTGTAGTTCTACTGCTTGTAATTGCCTTTTTGTTCTAATTAGCCTGCAAACTTCTCCCAGTGGAACATTTGGATATTCATAAATGACAGTGGGGCACATAAAAGCCCATGACAGGGGACACAAGATCCTCATTACTCCACAAGTTTGACTCTAAGGGAAAAGCACATATAAAGCACTCCACTGTAACAGACACCAAAGAAGGGCTGGGCTGGCTTGAGTTTGCATTTTCTTATGTTTCTCATGCACCTTCTTCCTCTTGGTGCTAAGCATTATCTGTGTCTTTTCTGAAAAAATAAAATTTCTAACATGAATAACTTCATCCCTGAAGCCTGGAGATCCTTCTTGTAGTCAGTCAGCGTTTACGGTCATGGCTGAAGCAGGACTCCAAAGCAACAGATTTCTCACCAGGAGGCAGCATGATCAGAACTATTTCATATGTTGTTTCATTTGGAAAAATCCACGCCATACACCTGCACCAGGAAATGCGCTCTAAATGACCAATTTCCTATTCTGTATTCATTTCACTTGGAGACAATTTCACAGGGCTTTCAAGGAAAGAGAAAAGAAAAAAAAGAAGACAAGAAAAAAAGCTGCCAAGATGAATCTCTGCACTGCAAAGATGGAACAAAGTAGGTTTTTACAGCTCAATTGACAATTCATTGTTTGAAAGATGTTACAATGAAAATGCAGATAGCCCACTCACTTCAATAGCATTAGAAATTACTGTTGTTATAATAATAATACAGACTAGACTAATAGCTATCCAAAGAAAGTCTCCGATATTGGAGGACAATTTGTATTCTCTGGGCACAGAATCTGGAGAAAACATGACAGTCTTAAAAAAAAAAAAAAAAAAAACTGAATTTCTATACTAATGAATGAAGTGACTTGAAAAAATAACGAACAATTTCAAAAACACAACTTCTTACAAACTCCAAAACAGGCCAAATCACTTAACTAATGTACAACGGCTTTGAAAGTCAAGTGCAAAGCCACTAAAACATTCTAGTATGTATTTTAGATTTTTACCTATAAGTTAAATACTCTTTATATTGTTAATAATAGGTTTACAAAGCTTTTGATTAAAATAACAACAACAAAAACCCCTCAAAATGTACTTACAAGCCTCCTCTATCCTGACCTCAGTCCTTCCTTACTGGGGCCATAAGGGTGGACTGGGTTGTTTTGTTCCTGATCTTTCCAAAATAAATCACAGGAAAAAACACAGCAGATACTGTGAAAGTACTCAGACGGATGGATAGATGAATGAGAGGGTGCTCTGTAATGAACACTGTGCCAGAGCTCCTTTGTACATTTGTTTTATTCTGTATATAGTGACTGTTGCTACTCTCATCTTGCAAATAGCGCAGTGGAGGCCCCTGGAATGAGCCACCTGCCCAAGGTCACTGCTCTGCTAGATAGCAAAGTCAACACTACCAGCATAGGAAAAACACTTCAACTTATTCTTCTGGTGCTGCTTCTGTGCCATCTCAGCAAGAAGGGATGGTGTTGTGGCTTGGGTCTAGTTGTGTCCCTAAAGCCTCCCGAAATCATGGGGCAGCTTCTAGAGTTTGTGATTGACTACTGTGGGTGTGGGTACTGCACCCAACCTGGGCAGGCACTCTGCATTACAATGGAAGGAGGGGAGAGAGGCTTCCTAGAAGCCACAGCTGCTGCCCCTCCCTTTGTTCTTTTTGCTCTTTGTTGCTGCCATGAAAGGTTGCTCTCTGCCCTGTGCCACTCTGCCTTGGAGCCAGCTGAGTATGGACTGAAATCTTCACTAACTGTGAGCTAAATAAATCTTTCCTTTCTTAAATTTGGGTGTTGGGTATTTTGTCCCAGTAACAAGAGAAGAGAAACTGAGACAGATGGGATCAAAAAGAGATGTTTAACACCTCTATCCGCCATTTTAACAACTCCCATTGGAAAGTCACATACTTTCAGATGTAAGGAGGGGGGAGGGAATGTAGCTCAGGGCCTGCAGGTAGTACACCGTCCTGAGTCTGGTTCTTGGTACCAAAAAGAAAGATGGTATTTCTTTTTTTTAACAAAAAAAATGAATATAAGCAATTAATGTTCATGGTGTCACTGTAAATACATAACTTCAAAGGATTAATCAACATATTTTTCACAATGCTCGCCAACAACAAGAAGGAAAGATTTTTGTTCAGAGTTTTTTTTTTGTTGTTGTTGTTGTTGTTGTTTTTTAAGTGAAGATCATGAAATAGGATAAGAACAGACTCAGCCGGCATTTCTGTATGTATTTTCTTTATGTCCAGTCTCTGAGAAATGAAAGTATTTTAAGCATGAAAGGTCTGGAGCAGTATAAGATAGGAAGTGCTTTTTGAATAACAAAAGACAGTTCAATATGGAGTTTATGTTGAGCAAATTTTTATTACCCCTTAAATGTGCGAGAGCATACCTTTTATTTGGCAATCATCATGGCCAGTGTATCAAGTTCACATAATACCTTATTCTGTGGCAGTGGTTAACAAACTGGTTTGCAATTGATGATCAAATAGTGAGCCATGGATACTGCCATACACACAGTGGAATCTTACCAACCCAATGCCCTAGTTAACGGTACCTGATAGGCTTATCTGGCTTTCCATACAAACTACCGAGGTCTGCCTAAATGTCTCCTAAGGTCTGGAAAGGGGGTTGTCTGTTGTTATGACTGGAAGGCCCAGCCCTGGGGACTCAGGGAGGGTAGTGAGCATGCTTCCATTCTAGCCTCCCTCATGTGACACAGCAGTCAGCTGACCTAATGAAAGGTATCAGCTGTCAACTGCAGATGTGACTTGAATCGAGGCTGTCCCACTCTGCCTCTGTTCCTATCAATCCAGAAGACTTTATTAGCCAAAAATCTTTTTATTGGCTTAAATGTACAGAGGACAATTTGGACTCATGTTATCCATACTGAAAACATGAGATGAATTTTTAACCTGTGTCTGAATATGCCTGCTGCCAGGAAGATGAAGAATTCTTTGAAAGACAGGAGGCCTAGTGTCGAATCAGACTGGAGTTGATAATTAAAGTACACACAGTGTCTGAATCGTGGAGGTAGAGCTGGCACTCACTATGTACTTGCTGATCTGAAATAAATGTGCTAATTGTTTTTTCTCTGTTCTAAACATTAACCTTCCTTGTTGCTAGCCCTCAGATATCCGGCTCCAAACCAAAAGCCATGCACACACATTTGACACTCACTGGCTCTCATTTCTCCTACAACCCCCTTGAGCGCTTTCAGAGGTATTACACCAGAACCTTTGTGCTTGCAGGCAGTTGAAAAGGAAATGACAACTATTAATGTCTTTCTTTTGCAATATAAAGAATAGGATGGAGTACAGTTTAGTAACAACAGTACTGAACTGGTTGTCATAGAGCCTGAATCATAGTCCTACTTTCAGCACTGCATTGTATAAGAAATAAATAATAATCTGGTAGCATTATCAAAAACTATTGAAAGTGTCATCTAAACCTTTGATAGCAAAAATATGGTCAGTTAAATTAAATTTTATAAATCTAAGCTATCAGGAAATAAAACTGGGAAGGAAAACTGGTTTAAAAGGATGCAAGGCCCACTATTTTCTCCTCATTCAAGCTAAACATCTCAGACACATGGGGCAGAAGATTCACCAAGTCCTGCTGGGCTACTCCCACAGTCTCCAGAGTAGTCTCGAAGAGACCTTGGTGTGGGGACTGCTCATGTGTACCAGGACCCCCAGTGCCTCCTGCTCGGCATCACTGTCTCTCATCCCACTCTCTGCAGTGAACAATAGCTGAGCTTACCAAGTCATGGTTATCAGAACTGCTCAGGCAACTTCAGCAGTGTTTTCTGTCTGCCACACAGTGCTATTTTGGTGGTCTCCAGGGAGCCACCCCTCCTGTCACTCACTCAGTACAGTCCCCTCCACTCCTGCTCAAGCTGACCCCTGTCCCACTTTGCCTACTAGGAAGCTGCAGCAGTAGCTTTGCCCCAGTTCCAGACACAAAACTTAAGATGGTCTGGTTGCTTCTATTTTTATACTTTAAGGAAGGAGTGACCCGAAAGAGGCTCAGCTGCCCCAAGACCACCATGCTGTGCAGAAAACTCAAAGAGTCACTGAAGCCATCAGCATAGCAGACAGTGTCAGGCCAGGGGCAGCCTAGCCACCAGCTCTGCCAATGAGGCCATTCCGACCCTGAGCACTGCTCCAGCACCCCTGCCAATATCAAGCAATACAGAAGAGCCACCTCACCAACTAATGGCATGAATGAAACATTCAAACATAAATTTGATGGAAGTGAAACAAACCTATGAAATTGGGCTCCTTATTTAGCATGAAGAAACACATCTTCTTACATAGCCCCAAACCCCCACTCTCCACCTTTAAAAAGTAGAAACTTTAGGAGCATAGTACGAGATGCTATGTTACCACAAATAACATGACTACAGAAGGAGCAGTAGATTGTGGCAGTTAAAAGCCTGGATGCCGGGTCACAGATTTTGAGATTTAATTCCCCACACTGCAAAATTACCATGTGACTTTGGGCAGTGCTTCAGTTTGCTCACACATAAAGTAAAAATAAAAATTATTTTGTAAAATTTTCCTTCATATCACATGAACTCAACACCTCAGATATAAAACATAATGAATATTAGTTGCTATTTTCATTGTCATTAGTATAAAATGATTTTTCTCAATTATTGCTGATAACAGGGATAGGGACATGAGGGCAGGAAGGACAGAAAAGTTCCCACAAGCGGCTCTGCATAGAAGGCCGTGGAGCAGCAGGTACTGGCGCACGGGAGTAATGAAGATCACGCAATGGCAGCCAGCGAGATCTAAAGTCAAGATAAGGAAAGATGGGGCTCTGAGCTGCCTCAGTGTCACCACGAGAAATAGGAGAAGTGAATGCAGTGTGGTGGGAAAGAAGGCCCTGATGACAGGAAACCACATGATTACCTGAAATGTGGGATGGGAGGGATGATCGAATTTGTCATGGACAAATTCCAGAGGTGACAACAATGAGGTGACTGAAGAGGCAGGGTGTAAGAGAATCCAAGAGAACACATGACAGCTGATGAAAGTAGAAATTAGAGAGCAGATGTAGAGAAGGATGAATACATCGAGAGCAGCTTACAAGATAAAAGGAGGAAGAGGAGGAGGTGAATAAACGTGGCAGAAGAGTGAGTGAGAAGGAAGATTACAACACACAAGAATTTCACCCTTGACTATAAGCAGCTGGGTGGATAGCGTGGCTACACCATCTATCAGTCAAGGCTCTTGACACACGAACAACGCTGTCAATTACTCTTACCTAAGTGACATTTGCAGAATATCCTGCCCCAAAAAAGCAAGTTGAGTTGAATACACACTGTTTTCAAGTACACAAAATATTTACCATCAGAGAGCATTTCCGGGCCACAAACCATTCTATATAAATTTAAAATGATTCAGGTCATATAAATATATCTTTATAACGTGGAGTTGAATTAGAAATTAAGAACACATGGGGAAATATGTTTGACCCAATTCAAACATTACACAAAATTTAACATGCATGGAAACATCATGTTGCTCCATTAATATGTATTATATTTCCAGGTAAAAGGAAATTTTGAAAAGTGAAGAATAAAAGTTATTCTGGCTCTTCTCAGAAATGTCTAAAAACTACACATCATATGTATAAACAGCCTATATAAGAAGTTGAAAGGGAAATTTGAAGGCACTTTGAACTTCCTGAAAACAAAAGCACAACATGACAAAATTTGGGTAGGACGGGCAATACACAAACCAACGAGAAAAAAACTTCAAGAAAACAGAAAAAGAAGAATAAATAAAACTGAGCTACATAGAAGAAAAGAAGCAGTAAGGATCCAGGCAGAAATCAATGCTATCAGAAAAAAGAAAAGAACCAGCTGGCCAGTAAAGAGGATTCCCTGGAATGATCCAGGAGCTCCATAGCCATCTAGTCAGATGCATAGGGGAGGAGCAGAAAAGCACTGTGCACCGCAGATATTCACAGCATACTGAAGGACTACGATGAACAACTTCAGGCCATTAAATTTAAAAATATAATCAAAATAGAAAAAAAACAAAAAACAAAAAAGCTAAAAAAAAAAGATGGATTCCATGGGAAGCACAAGCTACCAAAACTCATTCAAGAGGAAACAGATCCTCAAGATAGTTTTATATTTACTAAATAAAGTGAATGTGAATGGTTGTTCAAAGAAATGTTTCTTAAAACAAACAAAACAAAACAAACAAACAAACCATCAGCCCTAGACAGATTCTCTGGTAAATTTTATACAAATTTCTGGGAAGAAAATAATTCTATAAAATCTCATTCACAAACCTGAAGTGAAAGCAATAATTTCCAATTCATTCTCTGGGTATGAGATTAATATCCAAACCAGACAAAAACATTTCGAGGAAATAAAGCAACACACACAATAATAATGCATTATTATCAACTGGGATTTAACTCAGGAAAGGAAAATTGCTTTAATGTGTGAAAATCAACCAAGTTCACCACTTAGTAAACTAAAAAATATAATCATTTCAATTGACAGAGAAAGAGCATTTGATACAATCTAACATCAACTGATAAAACAGTGAACTAGAACCAGAAAAGTCCTGAAGTTAATAAAAATGATTGATCAAACTACTAATGACATCATATTTAGTCATAAAGGACTTGACACTTTCCTCTAATTTCAGGAATAAGCCAAGCATGTGCCTCAAGACACCTACAAGATAATTCATTAACAAATCAGACTATATCAAAAGTTAAAAATATTATACTCTATGTGTAACATTATTATGAGAATAAAAACATAAGCTACAGACTAAAATATATTGATATATTTTAGAAAAGACATGTACCCAAAATATATATAAAATTCACAAAACTCAATCATCAGAAAATATAGCTTGTTAAAACTGTTATTGAATACTGGAATATGTACTTCACCATCAAAAGTACCTGGATGGCACTAAGCACATGAAAAGATGTTTATCATGATTAGCTATTAGGAAATATAAATCAGAACCACAAGGAGATACAGCTATGTATCTGTTGAAATGACAAAAAAAAAAAAAAAAAAAAAAAAAAAAAAAAAAAAAAAAAAAAAAAAAAAAAAAATCCAGACTGAAAATATGTAGTATTGGCAAAATTATGGAGCAACTAGAATTCTACTTAGTGACTGGAAAGATAACATGGTGAATTTGAAAAGGTTAATGATGGCTCAAAATTTAATTGTATATCTATGATTGTACATCATATCTGTGTATCTATGATCTGATCACTCTCGTCTTGGTATTTACTTAAGACAAATGAAAGTATGTGTTACATAAAGGCTTTCACTGAATGTTAATAACAGCTTTATTTGTTGTAGTCAAAGCTGATAACACAGAATTCATCAACAAGCTAAAGAGCTACACCCATACATGGATCAATAATCAGCAATAAAAAGAAGCACTACACAGCAACAGGGCTAAACCTTAGGGTAATCCTGCTGGCTGACAGCCATTAAGAGTATGTATAATGTGATGTAGAACACAAACTCCTGAGGCAGGCAGGCTCAGCCACAGTTGGAAAGCACAACAGCCATTCCCAGTTAGAGGTGTGGGCAACAAGGAAGGGCCAGAGGGAGGGCAAGAATGGGACAGAAAAAGATGGGACCGATGGATGTGTTTATTACGTGGCCTGCAGTAAGGGCTTCACTTGGACACACATCATTCAAAATTCATCATATCGTATGCTTTGTGTAGAAGCAAGAAGAAAGCCAAGTCATGAGAAACTTGATGGCCATAAATGCAAGCATACTTTGTGGTTATGTTGAAAGCTTCAAGAGCCTAGAATTCAATATTGTTCTTTCTCTTTCTCAGAGAAAGACGAGGCATGACAACCATACATAGGACAAATGTTGGAACACTAGAAATGTCACTGGCTCCAGCTGTTGAAATGGTGGCTGGAGATGAATGTCCCATCTGGGAACCTTCTTATGTAATAAGACAGCAGACAGGAAAAAGCACTAAGCAGATAAAATAAGTAAGCTATAGTATTCTGGAGTCTCGTGCTTCCTCTCTCCCTTTAGCCCTAACTACATGCCGCTCACATGCCACTCATGTACCCCTCTCCTCCTACTTTACCCTAAATGCACAATAAACATCTAAATAGTCTTCTACGTTTGTGGGAAAATATTTCTAACATGTACAAGAAAACAGAGAATTAATGAATAGCAGTTCTTTGTTACTCAGCTTTATCAACTCTTAATACTACATTTATCTCAATGTTGAAAATGTTTAAATCAAATATAGGCTCACTGGTCAAGACAGACTTTATCATCAGCAAACATTAACATAATCACTTCTCTCTTTTACATTTCTCCTGTTTTATATATAATATCTAAAGCACCTCTGAGAAAGACTTTATCATCAGCAAACATTAACATAATCACTTCTCTCTTCTACATTTCTCCTGTTTTATATATAATATCTAAAGCACCTCTGAGAACTTGGGGAACTATGAGTGGGCAAGAAGTCAAATATGGCTGAAAGCACCACTGGCAAGCTAATTAGGTAGCTTCCCCCAAAGTGAATTGTTAATAGACTAAAGCCATGCAAATTAGATCATACCCACAGGTACTAGATTCAGAACAAAATGCTCTGGCAAAGGATGAAATTTTAATAAAAACGATAATTATGACTCACAACATCAACACTTTTTCTTCAGCACTCTAACAGCTACTGCCATTTTGGTGTGGTAAATATGGGGAAAGTTAATAACAAAAACCACTCCCCACCATGTAAACTTCTGAGGCCGAGAGCATTTAATCAGTTTCAAAAGACCACGACTTTATTTTTATGCTGTAGTACATATTCCATTAAAAGAAAACCCCTAGCTTGGACTGTACCTGCCAAAAGAGACTGTGAGCATTTCCCCTCAGAAGTTCCACTGTATCTCCCGCCTGGATGTGCAAGGGGGGTCCCTCGTGAAGAGCCGGGGGCGGTGTTCCAGAATAGTTTCTAATGACCTGCATTTTTGGCAAACCTGAAAATAAACCACACAAGTTTTAGAATTGTCAAAGCAATAATGTGTGAAGCTAAGTGCATTTTTTTAAAAAAAGAGCTATCATTATTAGCATCAAATAATTTTAATCTCACCAGCTCCAAGTAGACAGCTGAAGTAATCCCAATGGAATGCTTTGTGGCTCTCTTGTCATTTGAGATGGTAATGGAATAAGACACATTTTTATCCCCTGATCCCTTATGTACTTTTCCTCTCCTCACTACCAATCTCTTTTTCATTGGAGAAATATTTCTCTTTCATCTGATGCCTTCTTCATAAAAAGAAAAGCACATCCCATAGCATTTAATGGAGAATAATCAATATTCCCATCAGCCCTACCCTTTTTGTCCATCACTTGCCTCCTAGGCACAGCCTGGTCTCATGAGGGAGGCCCAGCCTTCTGGGCATAGATCACATGGACCAGCGCGAGGCTCCTATCTTAAGGTTATCTTTGAAATTCAAGGGCCACCGCAGTGCTTAAGACACTTATATGGGGAAACTTAGGCTTGCAGAACAGACACAATGATAGGAACACTTTTGCACCAATAGCATCGGCAGTACTTGATGTGCAGAGCCAGCCCTTCTCCTGGTAGCTCTCTGAATTGCAATGAAGGCCTCGGCTCCATGTTTCATTTTAATGAGGCACATGGGCCTAATTGCACCAATACTCATCTGAAATGGAAAACTCACTATCACTTTTTCACTCAGGAGTGAGATCGTGACCTCCTAAGTGAGAGATCACTCATAAACATAGTATTTGCTGCATATGTATATCACGCACAGCTCAGGAATTTCTATTCTGACGACTGACTACGATGACAGGATCACAGCACGGTACAAAGCAAAGAAAGGAGGATGGGCCACACACCTAGAGATCTAGGTCACCTAGAGAAGACCTTGGTAGCTTCAAACACTCCAGCAAAGATCTTCAGAATTCATTTAGCACCCTCACAGGGCTGCTATAAACAGAACTGGAAGTTGTAGCCAATACATCCTTATCAAGCCAATGGATCTGAAGGGAGAGGGCTCAAAACCAGTGCCCTGTTCACCCCAATTTAGCAGCGGCAGCTGATGAGGCATGTCGTGACCGCTACCCCAGCCTGTTCCTTCAGCTCCTGCACTGCTGGCCAGCCGGGATGACCTCATCGCACTTTCCCCATGGCACACTTGTTCGCTGGACATGATAAGGTGACTCATTCTCACCAGCAGCAGACTTGCCTTTCCTCAAAACAAGCCTTGACAAGAGAACTCTTCTTGCCTGAGTGCTTCTTGAACTTCTCCTCAACACACCCAGAAGTGAGTGCACACATTCTATTAATCTGTCGTTTCATGCATGTGACAACTGACTTAAAAACCCACAGATGAAAGACGATAAGGCAGAGCTGCTCAGAGTTCTGGTTTGCCTGGTGGTTATTCTGTGCTTAGGGGTCAGAGCTGTGCTTGGCCTCTGTTTTACTATCTCTAGGATGTGGACTGTACTTCATCCACACCCTAGCAATAGTAAAATTTTCAGGCTGCCTGGGAAATTTGTGTTTTAGATCAATTTTCAAGCAAAGGAAAGAAAGAAGAGTCTAAACATGAAATAGCTCACGGGGCCACATATACCATGGCCAGTAGAGTTTTTCACTTGAGCCAACATGCTCAAGTTAGTCACACTCAATAAGAAATGAGAGCTGGGGAAATGGCTTGGCAGTCTAAGTGCCTGCCTGATAAACATTAAGGGCCTGGGTTGATCCTCAGTACTACATGTTGTGCTAGTCCCAGAACCCCTGGTGTACTGTGCCACCCACCAAAACTGGACATGATGGTGCATGCCTGTAATCCCAGCAATGGGGAGGCTGAGGTAGGAGGATCCCCATGAGTCTGAGCTGTAGAGCAAGACCCTGTACCAAATTAATACATAAGTCTGAAAAAAAAAAAAAATGGTTGAAAACTCATGAAATGTTCAGGAAAACTTTAACTCTGAGGACACTTCCTTACCCAAATATATGTTAGAAATTCTAATATGGAAATGTCCAGGCTGCATTTGAGGCTATAAAATGCCACGCACACAAGACAGCATGTCTCATGACTCTTTAGATGGACTAGAATGTTTCCACACATAGCCTAGTAAAAGTATAAACTGTGCATGTATTATTACAGCTTGGTTAAGAAATAAGATGCATGCTGCAAAGTAGCAGTGATGGACTTTGATGTCGGAGTTCCATTTATTCTTTGTTTTGCACTTCCTGTCTTCTGTAATTATTCTTCATTCTAAGTTTCATTTGGGAAGTAGACCTAGCAGCGCTCTGCCTTAGGCATGTTGTTAAGCCCCTTCCTAAAACAAAAACGAGTGACACTTGCCCAGCACTATGGCTCAACCCAGGTAACAGACAAGAGGACGCTATAATTAGCCTTCAATCAGCCATAAACAACTCACGAATTGCAGTGTTTGGTAAACTTCCATTTGAGTATGATTTGCTGTTTGGGCTACAGGCTACACAGGTGAAGGATAAAAGGAATAAAGAAGGGCAGAGCCAAGATAAATTCTGATGTTTTCTTCTTGGTTCTGACACTAGTATACAGTCAGGGCGGTATGACGCAGGGGCAGAATGGCTGCTCTGCAGAACAGGAACACACTCACATTAATCAGGATTTAAGATGCAATCAAAATAAGAAAAAATGAGGATAGGCTGAACCTCATACCAGCACTTGGCCATTCATGCCACAGCACCACGACCTGTTGCCCCTGCAGGCACGCTGCATCCCAAAGGGGGCCAAGAGCAAGCCCGAGTGAGATGCGCTGACTTGGCACCGGCCTTCCTCCTCCCCTATAGTACACACCTGACAGGCATTAAGCTCTGTCCGAAAATGGCCGAGACAGAGCGTTCGTGCCGTGCCCCAGACCCATCAGTCACCATAACGCTTCGTCACAGAGCTTCCTGAATCCGACCACAGCCCTCAGTGTACTTAGCTTCTCTCACTCACCTGCTTCCTTTCATGTGGAATCATGCTGAAGAAGTCAAACCTGGCTAGAGATCATAGTTTCAAAATCTATTCAGGCTGAAAGTCCCTAGTTCTTTAAAAAAATCATTTTTTATTCCCCCTTGGCTATCCATACTTCAAGGGATCCCACAATGCAAAACAGCATAAACAGCACATGCAAAAATGTAGTTGTCTTCATCGACATTAACTAATCAGAAATAAGTAGCTAAAGGTTATCTTTCAAAACTGACCAAAGCTATATACTTCATCATATTATAAACTCATAGCTCACCCCGGAAAGGGGCTCCATTCTTCTCAGGAAAATACAGACTCAATACTTGTTTGTTTTTGCCCCACAGCAACATTTCCTGTGGACATGTTTGGATGACTGCAGTTCACTATCAAATCTTATTTATATTGCAACTACCCTCATCTCCTCAACAGTAAAGGCAAAATGATGTGTAATTTCAACATTCATAATTGGCTAAGCTTGGAAATTCCTCACTATACAGTCAATTATCTTTATCTACAAGAATAATGATTAAAATGGCTCAGAGAAAATCAGATCTATTGCCAGATGGTTAGCTGTTTTGGCTTGTTTTATCCTCTATGACAAATGTGCTGCTGTACAGCTAGCTATACTCTTAAACCTGAGCTGGGGGATAATTTTGTCCTTTAATTTGTATTCAAACTAGTAATTGTCCTTGGGTACGAAATCAGAAAAAGTCCCCACGTCTTCCTTACGCATGAAAGAAGAATTAGCATTGTTACAAAGATGATTCTACTTCAGCAACAGAGCACTCAGGTTAAATAAACTAAGGCCCATGTCACTCTGTGGGATGCTAAGGTTTCAAGGAAATGCACAAATTGTAATAGGGTTACAGGAAGGAAGATTTCTTTTCAAATCTGATTTCAACACCACTGTTTTTTTAAGTAATTTTAAATATTGTTAACATTTTTATATTAATAGAAAGTTAAATCTCATTAGAAGTTTTGCCAGGTATAAACTGTACCACTAATCTACATCGCTTAAATTGTTCAAACTTCAGTGAACTGAACAGTGGCTTGTACCAGCATCCGCCACTGTGTTTTCCAGGCGGGACAAGAACAGCGACTGCACACTACCGATCACTCTCTATGAACGATGCTGATATGACAGCCCTGGGGTCGTGGGCCGCCCTGGGGCTGCCTGTGAGATAAACAGGCTGGCGGGACTGTGCTGCCCTTCACCTCTGGGGTGTAATAAAAAAATCTAAACACAGTCACATTAAAACAATCATTAGTTTTACAAAACACTGGAGGGTGGTTTATCCCGGGGAAGTGATCATAAGCATACAGATGCACTCCCTCATTAACTGGGTCTGTGTACCCTACAGTGCCAGGCCGGGCAAGGTGCCCGCCATCCACTAGTCTTTATTCGTCCCTGAACAGACAGACAGGGAATGTCTATGCCTCAATACACATAGGCATGGCATCTTGTGCAGGGGAGCTCTAAGAAGATGTTCCTAGCCATAAAGAGTTCAGAAAATTTTGCTTAATTATATGTACTTAATTTCCCATAAAGTTTCCTGGACATGCCTGCCAGTCTCTAGTCATGGTTCAGAATCTCACTCCTGAGGTACACATACAAAGCACTATGACCCACATCCACCATGACCAAAGCTGCTTTTGTGAAAAAATATAGTAAACTGGTATCTGATATCACACGAAGAGAACTGCTTCAAATTCAAATCCAGGCCCTTCCTTTGACAAGCCCGGGATCTAAGCCTCAAGTCCTCACAGCAGGCTAGGTGGCTAGGAGGCTGGGGGCTGGGCCTCCCCTGGCCCTCATCTCCTGAAGGATGCTTTCCAAGAAAGTTCTGTTCTTCCTCCACTTGCAGGACTTCCTAGAGGAGCAGAGTCTCTGAATGGAAGCCATCTGCTCCAGCAGAAGCAGGCAATTTGGTGAAAAGCAGACTAAGGAACTGATTGTTCAAAAGGGAACACTTCCCATCAATGATTTTTAAAAATTTTCCCCCAGAGAACTCCACTTTTATAAACAATGATGAGTCAAAAAAAGGAAACAGGCTTTGCTCATATAACAACAGGGATTAGGCATAGCCGCCTCCTCCATCTTTAGGCAGTGACTGGCCTCTCTTCAGCCCTGGCTTTCAGAATCTCAGTGAACCCAGGGGAAAGTTATAATAATGCCTTTGGAAGTCTCTCTTTCATCTATTGAAAAGTTTTATAGGCTACCAATTATAAAGGAGCTATAAAGTTTCATATGCATACAAATCTAAAACTTTATTCTGTCATGTACATACATTTTAGTAGAACATAATATTTCTATAAAATCTTTACCTAAGATCAAAACTCTAGGGGTGTGCTGTGCCAGCCCAGCCCCCAGGGTGTGCTGAGATGGCAACCGAGACTGGGCCTGGTGATGCACACCTGGAATCCCAGCTCTTGGGAATTGTAAACAGGTGGATCTCTCCAAGTCCAATCTAGTAGTGAGACCCTGAACATCCTGTAGACCCTTCTCTAAAATTTAAGAAAGAAAGAAAGAAAGAAAGAAAGAAAGAAAGAAAGAAAGAAAGAAAGAAAGAAAGAAAGAAAGAAAAGAGCAGCCACACGCCCTCAGATAAGATCATCGCTTTTTCACTGAGCCACCTCCTCAACTGCACTGGCTTGTGAGCTGCCATGGGGTCTGTGCTGAACCCGGCCCCCGCTCCTTCCTCTCCAGCTTCCTCTCTCCCACACTGCTTCCCTGTGCCCAGGAAGCAAGCATCTGGCTCCACCCCGTCCTTCCCCAATGACTGCTTTGCTGCCCCATGATCACAAAGACAAGCCTTGATCAAGTCAAAACTTTTTCCTCCTCAGACTGAGTTTGTCAGGCACTGGGGCAAGTGAGGGCAATGGTGGCTGATACAATGACCTAGTGTAACTACCTAGCATTCCACATTATAAAATTAAGAGCAAATGGTAAATAACAATAAAAAAGTTTTTTTGAAGTCAAACAGCTAGGGAGAAAGAGAAATTGAAGCAGAACACTGGGTGTGACTCCAGGCCCAGTACCCTCACTGCAAGTGAATTCTTCTCTGTAACCTTCAGGGAACAGGGCCTCAGCACAGCAAAGTCTCCTGACTCAGACTCCTGCACACTCCAGCACAGTCTGAATCCCTGCTGGGATCAGATATCACCTTGAGAAGTGGGAAAGAAGGAACAGGACTCTTTCCAGTGATGAACACTGAAAACGTCTTGAGATCAGCCCAATTCTAGGAGGAACATCACAGCTCCTAGGTGTGAACTGAAGTAAAAGCCTCAACAACTTTCAACTTAAAAAAAAAAAAGCCACCCTACTGGCTGATCCATGGAACTCTCCGTAGGTGACACATCCGCACGTAGCCCTGTGGATCCAGGCATAAGTGGCTACCCGGAGCTCGAGCCACATAAAGTTTAATGATTCAGAAGGCATCACTCTGATTTTTCTCACCCCACCCAACCTTTCAGAAAGGAGGATTAAGCCAAAGACTGTCATGGATAGGTAGGCTGAACGTGAGACAGAGGCGGCGGCGGAGGCAATGGCCACGGGCAGGTGCTGAGCTCCTCCTGGAGGACGAGGCAGACCACGAGGTGTACTTTCACAGGAGAATAAGAAGCAAACACTTATGTCAGCAGGAGCCACACCACTGCTACTGCTAAAGAACAGAAGAGGACTTTTATCTCATTTCCAAGACAGTTGATCCAGGACATTTTCTTTAAAACCTGTTTCGTGGCAAGCACCAAGACCTAGGCTGACTACTAAGGTCCTTTGACTGGTATGTTACCACCTTAGCATAGACCCTCTCACCTCACAGGCAAGTAGGCTTGGTTTCTATCCTACAATCAAAATGAAACTTTAATATCTCACTCATAAGGCATTTGAGGGATAAGAACACAGGAAGAGTAAACAAGGGCACTTTGCAATAATCTGGTTTTCCTTCTTTGTTCATGGATCATGTGTTTGCTTAACAAATATTTACCTATCATTTACATGCAAGTACTGGGAATACAGATATAAATAGGGGCAAACATATTCGTCCTCACAAACCTTGTACTTTAGAGGAGTAGGCCATCCCAAGGAGAGCAGATGAATGTCCTAAGATTAGGCCTAAGTATTATAAAGAAGCATTTTGAAAAAAATACTGGATTATAGAGTCACCAGGGACTGTAGGGAGAGCAAACAAGTGAGAAGAATTTCTCCACAGCAGCCTTGGCGAAACTTTTAGTGTTTACAAGGACATGAGCCACCAGTGAGATTGGCCACCCTGCTTTATAGGAAGGTGAGCAGGCTGGGCTTCAGACCTAAGGAAAAGGCCACCCTAGAAGAAGTCCCTGGGCAACCACAGACACGGAGCCCAGGAGCCTGGATCAAGGTGAAAGCACTTGTGAGACCCAACATGGACCTATTGGATGTGAGCAAAGAGTGAAACTAAAATGTGTAGCACGCATCCTGGAGGGTCTTCTCCATTCCTACGTTGATTCTGCTGCATTGTTTGAAATGCACTGAGCAGGTAAACCACTCATTGGTGGGCTGCCCCTTCTTCAAGGTGTAATCCAGCCATGGTCTACACGGCCCTCTTGCCCCATACTCAAGGGATAAAACAATCACCTCTGGCCTCATCTCTCACTTCCTGGAGCTCGTGCCTTACCCCAGCTGCAGTCTGAATGTTTAGCCCCCTCCACCTGAGTGATGACATCCAGTCCCCAATGTGACAGCTGCAGGAGGTGGCCTTGGAGAAGCAATTGGATTACAAGGGTGCTGCTGGGGTGAAGGCACCAACGCCCTTAAAACAGACTCTGGGAAGCCCCCTCACCCCTACCCCCATGTGAGGACAAGAGGACACCAGGCAGGAGACAGAAAGTGGGGGCTCACAAGACACAGATTCTAAAGCCACCTTGACTTTGGATTTCTCAGGCTCTGGGACTACTAAAACTATGTTTCTGTGGTTTGTAAGCTACCTAGCTTGTGGCGCTCTGTTGCACCTGCCCTCATGGAGCCACATGTCCATCACATTCCCTTGGAAATCTGAGACACACATTTGTATAAATACGCTAGCTTAGTGCTTTAAAGCCAGGTATTACCCGAAAATTGTTTTCTAGCTCCAATAAAACACACATACCAGACCACAGGTACCTTTCCACACAAAGTCTTATTGCAGAGTTCATGAATTTCAGATTGTGTGGCACTTTTTTGACCAAAGCTGCATTCCTTAATTCAATGAATTTTTGGGAAAAAGAAGAGTCACTGTTCTCTCCTTGAAGGACACCCTTCCAGACCCAAGCACCCACACACCCAGTTACATGCCCAAAATTTCTCTTCAAACAAACCGTGTCTTCTCCCTGTCATTTCTACATTCTGGCTCAAGCAATGTCTTTCGCACTGATCTTCCTTCAGCAGATCTTATAACAGTTGACCATTCTGCACACAGAAATCTGGCTTTTGCAAAATAAGTCACACAATTAAATCTTCTATTTTAAGATGTTCCTCACGACTCTTGAAATTAAATCTGAGCTCCTGGCCATTAGCTACCTGACTACATTGCTAGCCTGACCACTCCCTAGGCTAGTCAGCTTTCACACTCACTCACCATTTCTCTTTGCAATGACCCTCCTTACAGCGCTTATGCACCCTGGGCAAGTACAGCTGGCCAACCAAGTCAGCCTACGGTGTTAGTCTGTAGTTCACTAGTCATCGATTCACTTGTTTATCACCTCTTCATTTTTTTATATATCCATGCTCCCAAATCTGTATGACAAATTTTACTTCAGGAATCAAATTTAATTTTAAAATGTTCAATTCTGACAGGTACTAAGTAAGTGAGAAACTTTATATAATTAGCTTTCATTTGAGTTTAGATAGTTTGTAATTATTTGTGCTTTTACTCCTAACAAAATGCTTCATATAACTGAAATTTTGCCTGAAATAAATTTAGTTTTAATATGAAAATGCTAATATATCTCTTAAAAGTCCCTAATTAATGACTCTCTTAATAACTTCTCCTTATCCCGACTACGCCATAAGGCAGCTTACATCAGGTACACTGAAGCAAAGAGAAGAACAGCTCTGCCTAGGAGCTCGGTTGCCTGCTTGCTCACCCCCCTCTTCTCATTCAACCTTCTCCCTCTGGTCCGCCTGCCTGAACACAGAGCACATATTCAGACACACTCCCAGAAGACACAGATTTAGTCCGACAGCTTATTGATTTGTAGGTGACAATGAGAAGCGTATACAGTTGGTACTCTTGGCTGACAAGGTTTCAGAGAGCGCAAATAGCCCTGGACTGTCACGTTGACGTGCTGATTTTTCTTAAGAGGTTAAAGGATCTGCAGGTCAGGGGTCCATTATCAAATGTCTGCATGCCTGTGCACATAAACGGGCAATCTCTCTAGCCTTCTCAGGATCAGTCTGTTAAGCAGGCAGACGTGGGATACAGGAGAAGAACAGTGGGGCCTCTGCAGAAAATGGTGGATTAGGGTACTAAAGGGCAGGACACTGGCAACAGTAACCAAGAAGCACTTGCCACCAGGTCAGACTTGGAAATCTTTTCTCTATCTTCTTGGAATTCTGAAGACCCAATACCATCACAGCATCCAGCTGGTGACTCATCCTTGTTCTCAAGTGAAAAAGGAATGGGTCAGTTACACCAATTTACCTACAGTATGATTCATGCATAAGCAGAGAATAAAATTTATCAGTTTAAAATAAAGTCAATGCGTAGCAATTACTAAAAACCAGCTATGTTTTAGAGCAGGGGACTGGCTTTAATGTAGCAAAGTTTTCTTCTAAATTCCCTTTTACTGAGGCCAAAGATCAACCACTAAATATATCTGTATAAGCATCTACTGCCTAAAATGGAATAAAAACTGGCCCCTTCTCAGGAATAGTCCTGTTTTAACATTGTTTATAATGAGAGTGAAAGGTAACAGAAATAATGCTGATTTTTGTATTCTTTGGAAAAATACTGTTGTGACGATGGAAATGTTATATTATTAGTATGGAATACTGGCTGTATTAAAAGGATTCTTAGAATTAGTGAAATAACTTCATAACATGTAAAACATCCTTAATCCAGTTCTATATGGTTAGCTAGAAATATAAATTACGTTCTTTCCAATAGTACTATCATCCAGGTATAGACTCCTGGATAGAAAACAAGTAAAGAAAAGTCATTTATGATTTTTTCTGATTTTAATAGCTCATGAATAGTCATTATCCTGTCAAAATGAAAGGGGTAAAGAACCATGCTCAAAGTATTTAGAATGTTAGTGCTGTAAGTTACAATGGATTCTCACAACTATGTTGAGAAGCTCAGACATTTTCTTTATATCCTTGGAATTAGTATGTAGAACATATATATTCTGCCTCTTCCCTACAAAATTGATTGGAATTACTCAATCCAATAACTTTTGTCATTTATAATTTTTCAACTTAACATATCTGAAATGTGAACAGAATATTGATTTAAAGAGTGGTTTTGGTATCAGTCTTTCAAACCCTCATTCTTTCCTTTCTCCCACTGAAAAACTTTTACTTCTTCCCTGATCTTCCTTATTTTCTTTGCTTATCTTCCTTTGATTTTCCTAATTTCACTCTAATTTTAAGCTTTCTATATTTTTCTCACACAAACAGCTTCTTTCATCAACCTTAAATATCAAAATTATGAAATGGTTTTAACTTGTTCAGATGTAACACACTAATGTACTTAAATGGTTACCTACACACTTTCTTTTAATCTGAAAAATACTAATGAAGTGGCCCCTATATTCTAAGGCTATAATAAAAATATAAAAGTATTAATTATTAAAATATAAACTAGGGACTACAAAGACAACTGCATCTGCTAAGATCATAAGAACTCATGCCACAACATCATGAATCACCTGGAAATCAGTCACAGCTGTCACAGTATGGCAGAGTTATGAAAAGACACCGAAGCAGAACTCACAGCTCTGCTTTTTGATTAAAATGTCAGTGGCATTTGCCAAAAGGCTCACATACAATTACAGTTTACCAAAGCACCTGGGTATGACACAGAACATACTAAGACGACACAGCATTCTAAAGCAACTACCCCTCTCTCACTGACTTCATTCACTGTGAAAAGTTGCTCAGTCTGACAATGACTGTTCGTGAGTCTGCTCATTCCAGGGACATTTTTCTTGCTCTTCAGTTAAGACAAACTCTTCTGGACATTGAACGAAACTTTTTCCAGTTTGCTAATTTAATTATCTTCCTGTGTCTACCTCTCATGGAAGTGTGTTCAACACAGTGGGTAGAGCCATGAAATCGGCTGTTGTAGCCAATTTTTGAACTATGAAAAGGCAACTTTCTATACTGAGTATGTGCCCAATTGTGTACCAAATACAGATGAAGTTAGAGCAGAAGGGTTCACCGTGGACACCAATGGCTATAGCAGAAAAGGTTCAGGATAGACGCAACGCTGTTTCACAAAGAATGTTTCATAGGAATCTCTATTTGGAGCAAATCTGCATAATTGCTAGCTCACTGTCCAATAAACTCCATAAGTATGCATTGATATAAGAAAAAGGCTAGGGAAAGGCTCTTGGTTTCTGTTAGAAAGGAAGATAGGGACTGTGGCACTAGGAAGCCCAAGCCAAGTCTGTGAAACTGGTAGGGTGATGGAAATTCCTGTGGAGAGTTGTGTTTTTTAAAATTTCCCTTTTGCTCTTCTTTCTGTGGAGAACTGTAGAACAAGGGATGGGTTCTTGAGACCAACCAGCTTGGAAAAATGCTAAACACAGAGCCATTCCTACAGGCAGTGTTACCAGTGAATGAGTGAGCCTGGAGCCTCGGAGTCTTTGAAGAGCTTTTCATGTGGCTGTGTAAGAGTGTTGTGCCATCAACCCTTCTTTGTTCTAGTTCCTGTAACCTACAAGTGCTTGACAATACAGGCTTAATTTTGTTTCTCTAAACCATAATTTTGCTTTTGTTATCTGTAATCAAATAAACTTTGAGTAACACAGAATAGTAAGAATTAATGAATGGTTATTTGAGCGAGGAAAAAGAGCCACAGCAGACCAACAACTCTAGTTAGGGTTGGTCTACAGCCCTGTATTACACTCACATTTAGTTCTTCCACTCAATTAATTTCTAAGAAACACACTTAAGAAAATTTTAATGCTACCATTTTTAAGACTTTTATAAGACTCGCAGAAATACTAACCTATATTATTTCTGAAAAAGCGAGGACTCATTTTTTAGTTAGAGAAAGGACTTTACTTTTAAAAATGTGGACTTAAACACTGTACATCTTTCAAGATATTATCAGTAGGTTACTATACTGTATAGTTTTGATTGAAACCTTTTAAAAACTCTAAATTTTAACTCATTCCAAAGATTCTCAGCTCTATTTACATAAGAATTGATTTTTATGCACATAGAAAAAATATGCTGCAATTTGATGAAATTCATTTGTATTGCATTGTAATCTCAAAACAAAACCAAAAGCAACTCCTTTAAGACAATTCTTGTTGTTCCCATTATTCTGTTAATTTTAGAATACTAACTTTGGTTTTGTGACATTTTATTAATTTCAAATTTCCATATGTCACATTTCACTTTTTATTAAAAATATAAAGTAATCGTAAAGAACTAAGAATATATATATATATATATGTGTGTGTGTGTGTGTGTGTATATATATATATATATATATATATATATATATATATATATATTAATGCATTAGGTACACTGTCTCACTATGCAACTCAGACTCATAGTGATCCTTCTGGGGACTGAACCCTGGTCTCTGTCCTTTCCTAAGCAGGTGCTTAGTCTGCTGAGCTATCTCACTGCCCCAAAATTATAACTTGGAAAAGGAAGAACCGATTCTCCAATGATCTATTTTGAATTCATTTATCTACATATTATATTGAAGCATTATAAATGTATCAAGAGCATTAGCATTTTATTCCATTCTAGTTAATACTAAAATTTTGTTATCCTATAACACTTCAAATTAAGCAAGTTTGTTATCAAGAAGAATAATACACGAGACAACATAAAAGTAGAAAAAAAGAGGCCAATAGTTTTGTGCTTAATAGCCAAAGTTGTTCTCCAAAAAATACTGGAAAATTAAAAGATAAAATCTTTTATTAGAATCTCTGTTAGGATAACAACAATTTTCAAAATTTGGCATACTCATTTATATTTTTTAAGAAAATGGAGAAGGCAATTTTAGGATTTCTTTTTTCTTTTCTAACTTCAGAGAATTTTATTTTCTGTTCTGTGGAGTAACTATAGTTAAAGTCTCTGCTTTTAAGTGACTTTAGCAACATTTATGTGGCAAATCTTTAAAACCAAAATTGCTTTCTTTTATAATGTTTAAAAGTTCTTAGCCTGAGCAGTACATTTTTACCAATAAAAAATATATTGATCAAAGCAATGTATTCATATTGAATTAGTGACACAACCTAGTTTTATATTGATTCATTAAGGAATCACTAGGTCATCTGAATCAGTAACCTAAAATTCTTTCTATGTTTATCTTGTAAATCTCCCTGGACTGATCTTGAACATGTGTATACATCTGAAAAATTCTTTCAAACACACGTTAGCAGCTATGTAATATTTTCATTAGCATCTATCCAACAGTCCAAATTCTGTAGAGATGCAGATCATTTAACACACAGAGGGTAGACAATAAAAGACTGCTGTTTTAAGTTCCTGCACGTATAGCTCATGCTTCTCTACCTTAGGGGTTATAACCCTTTAGGAGAAAAAAGAGCCTAGTTATAAATTTGTTTTCAGGTTTCAACAGCAAAGATATTGTATCTTGTCCTTTGAAGCCAGGGAATATAATTAGTGATTACAGAATTCCTATTTTCTCTTCTAAAAAAAAAAAAAAAAACTATTTCTCTGTAATACAATACCCTGTTTTTAAAAAAATGATTCTTTACAGATGAATTCATTGATCTTTGCTTTGTTAATCCCTAGCACAGTGCTAGGTATATGATTCTAAAAATTGGTAAAATTTCTCTTTATAATTAAAGAGAAAATTAATTAATTATAAAGAGAAATTTTATGAGAGACTAACAGGAATTTTTAAACCTACACTCATGAGACAACCTACTATTTCTCTTCCCTATTACCTATTACCTTCAAAAGATTTTAGAAGTTGAGACATTTGTTCCTAAAATCACTTGGGCTCGACCACTAAGGCATACGGTGCTACCAGAGGAATAGCGAACAGAACTTCCTGAGACTTCAGAGCGTGCACCCAAGTGCCTGAAGGCATGAAGGCACTACCAGCCCACATTCCAGCAATGGGGCACACAGCACCCCGCCAACAGCCAGCCTCTCAAGCCCTTCCGCTGGGCAACTGAGAAGCCCACCTCCCCAGAGACCTCCAAATTGCTCTTGTTTTCAGGGATTTTCCTAGCTCCCCAGCAGAAAGACCTCCAGAACAGGTACACATCTTGCTTCTGTCAAACTGTACCCATAGACATGACAACTTTGCACAAGGCTGAAATCAGAGGTTTGAAAGCTATGAGGATCTTCTCTGAACACAATGTTTTAGAGCCCGCAGATATATGAAACATTTTAGCAGCCTCATGGTTCCTTACCCAGCGCTTCCAGGAGTGCTCTGATCACACACTCTGCAGGCCTGTGCGATGCACCCATGAGTCCAGGCGCATTCCTCAGAGCTCATACCTGTGGCAGGCAGGCAGTGCCTCCAGTGGGGCTACACACTCCAGTCACGCATGCAGGGAGATGACACATGTGTTGCTGGGGAGGCACTGAGCCCAGATACCAGGACCAGGAAGGTAAAGCTTCATAGAAAGCAGATCCAAAGTGAGAACTGAGGTAGAGAACAGCCAGACGGAGAGAAGCGGGCCTAGCAGGCGACACGCTCAGCTGGGAATCAGACTCTGGGAGGACAGCTTGCTCGAGAGCAGTGGTGGCAAACCTGATGCATGTGCACTGTAGCAGTGGCTGGCTGTGCTGCTGAAAGCTCAATGAGGCCCGCCACGGCTGAGCAGGCACTGCAGTGACTAGCCTGATTCGCTTGCAGAGTGGTCAGGGAGCAGGAGTAGGGACCGGAGCTGTAAGACCAGAGGCATCTGAATATGATGTTCTAGAAACAGAAAAAGTCTGGGTGATGAAGAAGTCACATAGCTATGGGAGTGAGCGACTGACAGAGAACATGGGTAGGGGTCCCTAGAGGTAAGAAAAGGAGTGAGGCAGCTCAGGTCTGAAGGAGCGGTGGTGCAAGGAAAAGTCCCCCAGCTGGATGGCAGGAGGGCCTTTGTGCGTCTGTCTAGACAGAGAAGACAGTAAGGGAAGAGGTACGGGTAATCAGCAAGAACACAGGTTGAGTCGGAGGCCTAGGGCCAAGGCCTATTAACATTTCGTTTTCATGTCTAGGAAAGGAGACACCCGACACTGCAAGACTTTATTGTAATAGTTAGGGATGGGCACAGTGTCTGCCCGGCATGTGGTCGGCGCCAGCACACTTGTGCTGGCAGCAGGCCTACTAAGTGGTTTCTTTTCTTCTATAATGTTATTTATATTAATCTAATTTACTTAATTGAAAATGTCTCTATACCTCAACATTTGTAAAAATAAGATAAATTAAGGGGCCGACCAAATAGCTGAGTGGGTTAAAGCACCTGCAAGCAGGCACAGGGGCCAGGGGTTCAATCCACCAGCCTGCTGTGCCAGCCCACCCTCAGGACATGCTGAGATGGCAATTGAGACTCAGCATGGTGGCGCACACATGTAATCCCAGCTCCTAGGAAGCTGTAAATAGGTGGATCGTTATAAATCCGATCTAGTAGTGAAACCCTGAGCACCCTATAGACCAGCGGTTCTCAACCTGTGGGTTGAGACCCCAGCAGGGGTCGAACAACCAAAACACAAGGGTTGCCTAAAGCCATAGGAAAATGGAAAATTCCAAAATTTATTTGGAATTACAGTTTTGAAGTAGCTACCAAAATTATTTTTTGGTTTGGGGTCACCACAACATGAGAAACTGTATTGCGGGGTCTGGCATTAGAAAGGTTGAGAACCACTGCTGTAGACCTGTCTCCTAAAACACACACAAAAAATGAAGAAAGAAAAATTATATAGTAATCATCCTCAGCAATCTCAGCACAAAATATTTTCTTGCATTTCATTGTAACTGCTAAAAAGGACAGCAATTTAGCTGTAGAGGCAAAGGGGTAAACACTGAGAGTGAGCGGGGCCCAGAAACTTGTCTTCCTCAGTGCACCCATTTGGAATAAAGACTGAGCATGAAAAGTAGAGCTGCAAAGCCTTTAAAAGACAATAATATACTATATTATCTTCCTGCTAGCGACTGCTTACATGAGAAACAATAGGCCCACAACAAAGCCTGAGCACGTTTGTCTCCTCTAAAATTTATAATTCTAAAACAAGCAATCCTAAAAAGCAGATGCATGCAATTAAAATAAGTACAAGATTAGTGTCTAAAATATATAAAGTGCTCCTAACAATGAGCAGAAAAAGAAATGAGAAGTGCCATGGAAATCAGATGTGAAGAGAATATGGGCAGGTGTCCTGCACTTCGGAAAAACTAAATGAATCCTGAAGATGTGACCTGCTCCCAGACTGAGACTTCTTGGTAGGGATAAGAAATTAAAATGGTGAAATAAATGTAAGACTTATGTCTTTTACATTGGTTAAAAATATAAATAGATTACACTGTTTTGATTTTGAGGAAACAAAGGTTTGGAAGACAGTCAAACAACAGATCAAAAGTTACTATTTCCTGTCAGGGGCAACTGCATATACCTCTATCATGTTATTTTCAGTATATCTGAAGTGTATCACAGAAGTATCTTTGAATTAGAGGCTTATACATAAAGCACTCCTTCAAGAACTTTTAAGTTACTTTCAACATAACAAAGCCTGTGTTTATCATAAATGCTACAAGAAACACACAGTTTAAGCAGTATTATTTGCAATAAGTTAACAAGCACACTGTCATGTACTGAAATAGCATTGGTGCTTCTCCTCTAACTTTGATTTACACTGTTACCACTGCATCTTCCCTACACCTTTCAGCAGCATTGAGGCACTGAGGCATTGAGCAGAAAGCATTCAGGAGTCAGTGAGTGCGTGTCTCTGTCACACAGAAGAGACCAGAGCTCTCTGGGCTGACTCCCACTCCCCTTCCTCTCTGATCTGACCACTGTGACAAGCATGAGATATTCTCAGCAAGCGTCCTCACAGGGGCGACGCCAATAAGGCCACTCCTGACATCAGCTGAGCCTCAACCTCAGCATGGCCTGCAACATGCTTTGCAGGCAAGATGGTCACTTCTATTTCTTGAATAATTAATGTCAAGACTTCAGTTTATGCAGCAAAACAATCTAACAAAAGTTAGGTAAGTATAGTACATAGATGACAGTTATGAGCAAATTCCAAACCTATAATCATGGCCTAAAGATAAGACTCTGTAGTTCTCAATCACAATTACAAATTCCACAGCCTCCATTATCTTTATTTTTCCCTTTTTTGGTTGAGGTTGTAGGAAGCACCAGGAAAGTGTATAGCTTAAAGTAAATGGCTATACACAGAACTCTAACCCTTCTTGATGTTTCATCCCAAGAGGTTCCTCTGGGGACGTATTCCTGTAGCCTTGAACACAGTACCCGGGATCTTGCATGACACTGATACAGATGTCAGCTCATGCTGCACAGAGAGGAAAGGTCGAGCAAAGCTCATGGCTCAGGACAGACAACACAAGTGCCCAATGTGACTAGAACACATCTTACTGAGCAATTTCTATTAAGAGAAAAGGATGCAGAGCTAAACGTTAAAATAGCACATTGTTATTTAGTGGTATTTTTCAAGTGCTCCACAGATGTTGTTAAAAATGCATGTCCAGGTGCTGGCGAGATAGCTCAGAGATCTAAAGCGCATGCTTAGGCAAGCTTAGATGAGCATGAGGACCATGGTTCGATCTCTGGCAAACATGCTGTGCTAGCCCCACCCCCAGCAAGAGCTGAGCCAGCCACAAAAGAAAAGTATGTTCAACCACTTAAACATAAACAGTCCTTTTATTAGCAGTCACACAATTGAATTGTTAATTAATTGCCATTAGGACAGGCATATCATAGAAATTTAACCAGAAAATCTGTAGCTTAGGTCATAGTTTTGATTTTGGCATAGAATTTATATGAGCATTTCATTAAACATCATTTTTTTTGCTTTACTCTCCTTACTCTGCAATATCTTTTCAATGCAAAACAATTCCAGTTTATGGGCTGGACAGATAGCTTGTGGGCCTAAGCACCTGCCTGCCAAGTACAAGGTCCTTGGTTTGATTCCCCAGTACTGCATACCACACCAAACCAGGGTGTGGTAGCACACCCCATAATCCCAGCACTGGGGAGACTTAGGAGGATGAGTATGAGTCTCAGCTGCACAGCAAGACCACATATCAACAACAACAAAAAAATATAAATGTTAAAATCTTTCCATAAATAACTGGCCTCAATAAAGTCACTACCATATACATTTGAAGATACAATTATAAAAAAAATTTGGCTAGAGAGTAATAGGTTTGATTTTTTTTTTTTTTTTGTCTTTTTGAGACAGGGTCTTGCTATGCAGCTGAGGCTGGCCTTGAGCTCACTTTTGTAGCCCAGGCTGGTCTCGAACTCGCACCAATCCTCCTGCATCCGCCTCCCCGAGTGCTGGGATTACAGGTGTGAGCCACCACGCCCGGCCTAGGTTTGATTTATTGCTTCAAAGCTACATATACACAGAAAGGGAGAATGGGAGTTATATAAATTTATCAAACAAACTCTCTTATAAATAAATGACTACCGGTGCACCTTTAAAAAGAATAATCAATAGCCAGGTCTCATGGACACCTCTGCAGTCTGTTTCTGGGGATGCTGAGGTGGGTGGGTCACAGGTTCATGGCCCAACTGGCAACTGGCTAATGCCCTGTCTCAGAATATGTTACTTAAAGGGCTAGAGATGTAGTTCAGTGGTAACGTGCCCCTGGTTTTACACACGCACATGCATGCATGCACGCATGCACGTGCATACACGCACACACACACATAAACACAGTGAAAGAAATAAGGAGCTGCACACAAATCTAAGCATTGTTAGATTTGACATCTCATAGTATGCAAAAGAATATCACTCAGGATTTGTAAATTTTTTTCCAGTACTCAGAAGTACTAACACAATCCCGTTTCTCACAAGGAAGCGCTTGTATCTTATATAAATTCACTCATAATTCACTTATAAGTCTACATAAACATAAAACTTTTGTATTTTTTTATAATACTCTTGGGACTCTACAGGATGTACCTCAATTTAGCATCTTTAAAAGAAACGCACACTGAGTGACTACTATGTCATGTCGCAGAGATATGCAATGACCAGCATTCTGGTTTTTGCTTCTTTTCAGACATGAGGCTTCTTTTAAGATAGGAGTTAAACCTGCGAACAGTTTTCTATCAAATCCATTGATCAACAAGAACACATGTGAACCCTAGGGTTCATCTAGGCCTGTGGTGGTCATTCATCTAGAGACCAAGTATCCAACTGCAACGTGAGACTACTTACTTATTGTGAACTACTTAATGACCATCACTGCCATTAAACCTGAGCCTGGAGGTTTCAGTTTAGAGAAAACAACTCATACGCTTGGCTTGCATGCCCAGAGAGAGCCTGCTGCAGCATGCGGGCCATAGGCTCATCACCTCTGATCTGGACCTTCCCCATCTCAGGTTTTTATGACCCCAGTAAGTGGACAAACAGGACGGCTTCTCCAGAGCCCGCTGTGTATGACAGAAAACTCCAAAAGCCAACACGCAAGAGTTCTGGCATCTACATGGATTCCCTCAGGTGATCGGATTCACATTGAAAGCATTCACTCCTCTCCCATCCACCATGTAGTCCCTCTTGTTCCAGTTTCAGGTTGCAACCTGTTAGACTCTGCAGTGCTTAGACAAAGGGGGAATTCCTTTCTTTGCATACATTTTACACCTGGCTATCATTCTTTGAATAGCATTACTCATAGAGAACACCATGTTCAAAGTACTGAACTTGAAAATTTCTTTTTTGCTGCTTGAGTTATATAATTGTTATTTTCATCTTAATTATCCCGAGTGAGTGGGAAGGCAGAGATTTGGCTTTGAAACAAGATAACTAGAAAAGAAGGTAATTCGCATGCCAGTTTCTCCCAGCGTCCAGCCCTCCCTTTACAGAAACACATGCCTGGCCACAACAGTGACCTGGGTCCTTCCGGCCTCCCTCGATAATTTAGGTGAAGCCCCTTCCACTTCTGCTTTACAGAATACATTATTAGCTATGACTTAGAAGTGAAGGAGACCTTAGGAGAACTCTATTTGCTGGTATTCCAGCTTCCAGTTTCTGCTTGCTCATTTTCTCTTACACCATCTACTCAACTCAGTGTTTAACTTTTTTCAAAACCCACCATATACTCACCTTGGGGTTAGAAAGGGCATCATGAAACAAGATAGGCTTGACTTTCCCCCCACAAACCTCAGAGTGCCATAGGCGACAGCAGCTGTACAGGGAATTATTATAAAGAATAACTGACCCACACAGTACACAAACCCAAATGCTGTGGGATTCAAGCAGGCGGGCCTGCTCCTACCACAGGCTCAGGGAGGATTGAGAGCAGGACATGGCCAGCTGCCAAGAGAGCCTGTGAACTCAACTGCACTTTAAATCTCACTTGATGAAAGTGTTTTCTATAAGACAAAAGACTTTAAAAAATGTTTATTTGAATTAAAAAATTGACTTTTAAATAACAGAGAGCTAATTTACAAACTTAATATACTTTCAAGTATTAATTGTAGTAGTTATGATATGAAAAAATTGGAAACACTAAATGAACAGCGATAGCCAGTTAAATCTGTGGTGCACTGTTATATTGCAACAGCAAACTGAATGTAAATAAATAGAATAGCATAGATGACTACTCCATAATACATGGAATAATGCCCAAACATCTTGCAGAGGGACAGTCCCACAACTGTGGGGTACACACCAGATCTCATTTCTGTTTGAAAAGTGCAAAGAACAGAAGAAACTCTATAAAGATTCTGCTACAATGTTAGTAACAAGCATATATTAGGTTTGTGAAATTATGAGGATTATTGTCAAGTTGAATTTTCTAAACTTCCTACAGTTAACATCTATTTCTTCAAGTTTTTGCTGTGAATTTTTTTGGTGGGTTTTGGTAAGCAAGATCCTCCCACGATACTCTTCCTGCCTAAAACACAGGCCCAGGATGCTTCCTTCTCCCATGAACATCAGCACCACGGCGCACTCACCTACCACGCTGAGCAAGGGCCAGAGCTCCATGTGCTCAGTGGGCCTTAGCAGAAACAGCCGCTGCGGGAAGGGCCGGCAAACAACGGGCGTATCTGCACCAGGCAAAGGCTCCTTTCCTTTCCCACCCTAGAAGCAGCAAGCCTCAGCAAACCTGGAGTGGAGCGCAGGCCCCACACAGGGCGTCTCTGCCCGGTGCCGGGTTTAGAGCACTGTTCATCCCAGGCCCTCATGTGTGCCTGCTCTGGGTCACCTTCCCAGCCTTCTTGGGCTGGCACTTGCCTTTGCCCCAGTGAATTTCCACAACTTACTTTCTATCACAGAAATTAAACATTAATTTTGTTTCCTTTCTTCTTAAATATATTAGAGGCTATTCAAGGTCAAACAGTATGAATTACTCAGCTGTTTACCCTATGTGTCGTGCTTGGTACTCGATAAATGCTTGTTGAAGAAATAAAAGTCTACATGAGTGTTTATCATTAAAGAATAAAATATTTAAATACAAAAGGCAGCATGAATATTTATCATTAAGAAGAAAATGTGTAGAATAATTTCAATGAATTTTAACTATTTCCTGATTAATTTTGCTTGGAAAATACAAGACTCTAGAAAGATCACATAGGGCTATTTTGCATATGTAATGAATTTGTATAGTTTTATGGTCATCCCTGACACAGTGAAGGATGGCTCTGTACCAGTGAGGTGAACCTGTGACAGCTGTCAGCCACTACAGCCTGCTGGTGTACATGCCTTAGGCATGCCACCACCGCTCTATACCATACCCATAGGGCTGGAGCCAGCAGAGATAAGAACGTAAGAGACACGTTTCCTGCCTGCTGCATGGGGCTCCCTGCTTTCTCAGCTTTTCCTTTAAAACATGCTTTAGGCATTTGCTGAAGAACTTAAATTGATCCACATCTTACACTTTCATATCTACCACAGTCTTTCTGTGCTCAACTCTTCTTTCCTGCTCCAGGGATGGCAGACTGCGCCCCTATGGCCTGCACCCTCCTCGCCTAGGATCTGAAAGTAATAAATCTTTTAATGCCTTTCCTACTGGTGCTGGTGTACTGAATCTGTACCTCCATTCTGAAGAACAAGGACTGCCCCAAGCTAGATTCCTGGGACAATGGCAGAAGGCACTGCTGGGATCACAGTGCCAGATCAATCAGGAAAGTTGGCCAAGGGCCACAGGGACTCTAGCAGTACAAACAAACCTGCTTTGTGAAGGGCCTCTTGGTTAGGTTGGACAAATGGCCACACAGAGTCCACAGGGAGGAAGGCACTGCCCATAAAGCACACCCTTACCAGCTCCCCATCACTTCCTGTCGGAGGTCAGGGCTAGGGCAGGTGTGCTAGCTCCTCTGGCACTAGAGCTCACACTGAGCTGCAGATTCTCATACAATACATTGCCAAATTCTGCATTTCTAATAAAGCATGATTCATTTAGATTCTAAGCCCTTCGAACAAAGATCCTTACATTTACAGTCTTACTCTATACCTATCATTCTCTGGCAGTCGCAGGGCCCAATATATCTATCTAGCACTAAATAATATTGCCTTGCAATATTGTTAGTGGAAATGTAAATTAGTTTAGCCACTATGGAAAACACAATGGAGATACCTCAAAACATGAAAAGCGAGCTACCCTGTATGATCAGCAATCCCACTAGGAGACACACTCAACGGAGCTGCAGTGTGTCACGGAGACACCCATACTCATACATTCACTGAAGCCTTCTGCACAACAGCCAAAAAACAGAACCAATCTACATGTCCACCAGCTGATGAATGGCTAAAGGCAACGTACTGGGTCTGTCCACACCACAGAAGCCCACTCAGTCACAAAATGGAAAGCGATCCTGTCATGCTAACAACACAGATGGAACCGGACAGCATGCCATGGATTGAAATAAACCACGTACACGAAGATAATGCATCATCTCACCCACATTTGGAATACGAGAAAACTCATTTTACTGCCACTGAGAGTAGGACGGTTGTCCCCTGAGGCCAGGGCAAGGAGAGATGGAGAAAGAGTGGATGACGAGGACTGAACTAGAGCTGGACAGCAGCAAGACAGCGGGAAGCGCTGCTGTGCAGTGGGCTGAACACAGACAGCAGCAACGCGCCTTTCAAAAAGGCTACTAGAGCTTTCAATGCCTTGCCATAAGAAGGTGGAGGATTTGAGTAGCTCAAGATGGCTTAAATATCACAAAATACATACATGGACCAAAACATCCCATGCTATCCAATTAATGTATATGATCTTGATGTTTTTATGGCAAAATTTTTACATTTAAATTGAAAAATAAAGTTTATATTCCAGATTTTCTGAGGAAAGTATTTTTGTTTTCTAAATGAACAACTATTATTTAGATTTGCAAGCCATTATATTCCTAAAGCAAAAAAATTGAATAGCTCTGTAAGCAATAGAAATTTTTATTTATACTGTGAGTAATTGCTTAGACAGTATAATCCTCAAATTTTAAAACCAGAGTACTGTATTTAAGAAGACTTTGTCATTTAAAATAATGAGCCGTTAGGTTTTTCTAAGCATTGAATCCGCTTTGCAAAACGAGCCTGTCAACAAATTTATACTCCCACCCATCATCAATACAAATGTATCTAGTCACCTTTCCCCAAATGATTAAAATTATCTTAAAAACATAACAAACTGTTTTTAAGAAAAAACTATAGTTAAGTATAGTTTAAAAAAAAAATCAATAAGCTCAAAAACGACATGCATGAAAGAACAGCGTCTGCATTTTTATTCTGCATGATTTGGATTTTTTAATGAAAAAAGGATCTGTCCGGGGAGCAAGCCCAGTGCCACCAGGCCCTGGCCGATGCCCACAGAACACTGCCAGAGCCCAGATGCCGCTCAGCACTTCTGCAGGCCCGGTGTTCAGCTTTTCCATTTTGTAAAAAGCCCTAAGATTTAGGTGATTTTATTCAAGGAGACTGGATTAAAGCTTACACCCCAAATCCAACCAGAACGACACCTCCAATGAGGGTGTTTCAGAGAGAACCTCTGCCAAGGAAAGGAAAGCTCTGTGGTACCCCACACTTTCAAGAAAACCGCTATGAAAGGCACGCACCCCGTGCTACTGAGCCGGAAAAGACTGATGGGAGAGGGCATGGAGTGCTGAGTCTCTAACTCCATCTAACTGCTCCCTGAAGTATGCACAGCCAAAGGCGCCATAGAGGGGCAGCATCCTCAGAAGCCAGGGCCCCTCCTCAGGGACTCCTCCTTCTTTGGGCCACAACCTCAGATCTGCCTCTTGGGCTGCGCAGGCTGCTCTTGGCTTCCTGAGTCTTCGCCAGGTTGTCCAACTACAGTTTTGAACAAACCTACTTACACTTTAAACACACTGAAGACTTCATGTTTAAAAGATATTTGAGCTAACTCCAAATTCTTGAATAAACCAGGGAACACAGTTGTATTTGGAATATGTGTTACTCTAATTTACCCTTTGCTAACTATTTAAGTGGTATTTTAATAGACAAACTTCTGCACTGTTGATGAGGTTCATATGAATCTGGGTTATTCAAAGAAATTTTCATAATGAAAAAAAGTTAAGAAATCCAAAATTAACTATCTCTAATTAAAAAAGAGCAAAATGAAACATCATTCTTAACAAAATATATGTGCACACCAGTCTGTTGAAGGGCTTTAAAAATATCTTTAGGTACTCTAGAACTTTACAGCCTTTCTGTCACTGAAAATTGCTTAAATTCATCTGTATCTTTGAGTCCTATTCAGTTATGGGTTGAAGATAAACGTAGTGAACAAATTTATATTATAAGCTTTTCCTTCACTAAGTATATTAAAGCAAGAAAAACAGAACAGGCGGCATGAAAGTTTCAAAATACAATAATTTCAGGCATGTCTGGTGGTGTGCACCTGCAATCCCAGCATTTGGGAAGCTGAGGCAGGAGGATCCTTATGAGTTTGAGACCAGATGGGGCTACAAAGTGTGCTCCAGGTTAGTCAGAACTGCATAGTGAGAACCTGCCTCAAAAAAAAAAAAAAAAAAGAAAGACAGACAGACAGACAGACAAGACAAGACAAGACAGAAAGCAATTTCTAAGATAAAGGCTTTGCTAGGACCTTACCTCTCCTGAAAAATTTGATTGCTTTGCCTTTTTGACCAATAATGTTTTAATTTTTTAAATTTATAAGAGTACAGATTAGTGGTAAAACAGAAAAATTACAAAAGATGCAGAATTTTTTTTGTGTGTGTATTTTAGGGAAGAGTCTACAGGGTGTTCAGGGTCTCACTACTATGCTAGATTGGACTCGTAGTGATCCGTCTGTTTACAGACGCCCAAGTGCTGGGGTTACAGGTGTGTACCACCATGCCCAGTCTCAATTGTACTCTCAATGCACTCCAGGGGTGGGGCTCGCATAGCATTCCCAGGGATCAAACTCTGGACCCTTGAGCTTGCTTGCAGACACTTTAATCCTTTGAGTTATTTGGCTAGCCCTAAGAGATACAGAATTTCACTTAACAAAGTAATATGAATTTCAGAGTATTTATTGTAATGCATAGTGTTGTCTTCCAATCAGTTACTCATATTACCAGCTATATGCATGCAAAATCAGAAGGAAGAAAAAAAAAGAAAGAAATATGTAAGAATCCAGCAATTTTTAAAATGATTCCAGAAAACAGTGTGATAGCGATACTGTGCTGCAGCTGTTATGGCTCCTAATGAAATGTCTGCTGCTCCAATCGGCTCTGAGTGGGTGATATCAGATACAAATTATTTGCATTTGAAGACTCTTGTAAAACTTATCAAAATAATATTTCATAAGCTTTTGTCTGTGTTCTATACTAACGTGAGTTTGGAATCTCTCACTCATTGCTGTTATAGTCTGAGACAATGTAACAAAGTTACCACAGAATAACTGATAATCAAATGTAAAGTTTACATGTACTAATTTGAAAAGGGATGTTTAAAAAAATTGAACTGCAGTCCTCATTAATAAACTACTTTCTTAAGTTTCCAAGAGAAAAGAAAGAGGTTAAGTCTGCTTTTCAAAGAGGTTAGAGAGTTTTCACGCCGCAAACTAGCCCACCTTTTATAAAGGTGACCTTACAGTTCCACTCAGTGTACACGTACCAGGCACCTACCGGGCTCCGTATTTCTATGTATACCAAAGATAAAGCTCCAGTAAATAGAGATTCAAACATTGACAGAAGGTGGGACATCTAAAAACCAGGGAAAAAAGGAGGAGGAGGACAGCAGGAGCCAGGGAAGATGGAAGCCAGCGCACCCCGTGGGAATTTTAACAGAGGTCACTTGGAAAAGGTTAGGTGACTCCACAAGATCACACACCTGGCTACAACATCCACAGACACCCGCTCAAATACTAAAGGACACAAGTTGATATTCTGTTTCTCAAAAGCAAGGCCCTTGCAGAAAACCACACCGACTCAATCGCAGCAAGGTGTGCCACTTGCAAAGGGATGTGTGGGTCTTGAGGAAAGGTGTCACCACCCATGGTGCCGCTGCACTGAGCGGCTGAAGCAGCTCTCGGCAGCTCCTGACCTCCCTGCTGTCTCCCTCGTGGGCAGCAGGACGGCACAGTGAGGTCCTCATCTGCATGCATTCCGCCAGGCTTTCCCACCTCCATCTTGCAGCCAGAGGGAGCACCAGAGGATGGAGGAAGGCTCGAGAAAGGAACCACTGCCTTGTTTTCTTTAAAAAACACAATTAATAGAGAGACCTGTGCAAGGTATGTTCCCAATGTGAGAAAAAAAAAAAAAAAAAAAAACATGAAAAATGTTCCCCAGAAACTAGAGGAGGAGAGCAGAGAGCTCCAGATAGGAAAGACTGCAGTGTGCATCTAAACCCACCGGGAGCATCATACGGGCCTCCCTGGGATGCCTCCAAGGCGTCCCAGGCACCTGGGCAGACAGGAGCCATGGGGTGCCCTCATGCCCAGGTACTACCTTTCCCCATGAGGGAGACAGAAAGGGCATTCTTTAGGTATTAAAGGATACATAAGCATTCAAGGTAGGAAGGAAATTGATTTTAAGAAAATAAAAGATGGCTTTATTTCATGTATTCCTAACTTTAGGGATTGAAATTCCTACCAGCTACTCTGTGTGCCACATGCATTTGAGAGAGTGGCCAGTGTCCATCTTAAGGTAGGCTACCCTTGGAGCCAGCTTCTTCCTATGAACAACTGCCTGAACAGGCCAGCATCTTTTCAGCCCTCCTTAAATATGAATCTAGCCTTCTAAATATTTGAGGCATCTGTTTGTAGGATATAATTCTATCATGATCTCAGGATAAATGAAACCACTTACTTTCTCTTACTTCAGCTAACACTTACAAAGCACCTATCACATGCCGCAGCCTGTTACAACTGACACCTTCAAGTACATCCACTCATTTCAGCATCATGGTACCCCTGGGAAGTGGGTCTTCCTGAGATCTTCAGTTTAAAGACCACATGGAGGCACAGAGGGCAGGCAGCACAGTGTCTTGGGCCAGGTAACAAAGCAGGGAAAGGGCAGGGCCTGAATTTGAACACAGGCAACCTCACTCCACAATCTGTATATAACATTCACTTCCAAAAACACACGAGGAGGGCCTGGGAAACAGCTTAGTGGCCTAAGTGCCTGCCAAGGTGTGCGTGCCAAAGCAGGACACATGGGGCCAGCACTTGGACCACTGCCTTTGCACTAAGGGACCTGGATCCTGACAAGTGGGACAAAGACCCCAGCATGGCTGCTAGCTTTGGGAGTCTGGAACAGGGCCCTGCCTGGAAGACTGCATTCACATCGGCCCCACTGAGGATGCTGAGGATGGGGGTGAGGCAAATTAATAGCTGTGATTTATTAAATACCTGCAAAGAGCCAGACACAGCGCCCATGCCCAACAAAGGCATCTCTTAGCGGCAAACTCAGCCGTTCTGGGAGGCAGATGCCAAGGCCACTGCTGGTGAGTCTGCACTGAGGAAAGTGGCTGGCTAGCTCCGCAGACACCACTGAACACTGAAGCACTGACCTGCATGAGCTGCCCACAAAACCTGACTTCTTAACCACTTACACTGCTTAGTTACCCATGCCCTGCACCAGGAACATTCTCTATAAAAAGGAACTGCAAGGCAGGACAGCATGCATAATCCAACAAGGCCTCCCCATCTTCCCGGAAAATAAGATACATTAAAAAAAAAAACAAAAACTGAAACAATACAAACAAATTTAAGAAACACTGTCGTAACTGAGTGACTGATTAATGATGACGAGTTATGTTAGGTTCACACACACAGCCAACTATAAATCACACAATGGAGAAATAATCAAACCCTAGAAATTATTTAATGTAGAAAAATGATTCCTTGAATACTGTTTCCCACACAAATCTTAATGAAGACATTAAGGGGTAAGGCAGTATAAAGAAAGAACAGCAGTGGTGTTTTGTGATCTGGTTGGGGCATTTCCTGATGCTGTGCTATGGTTTTATCATTGAATCCTCTTAATTCAAAGCAAAGGCCTACCGGTGAAAAACTCAGAAAGCTTGGTGAGCCAAGCATCCTTCCTGGAACCATAGCATCCTAAGGTTGACAGACAGCGAGGGGCACCAGCTGTGTCCACCTACCTGGCTTCATCTAACTGGGGGCTTATAGACAACTCCTTTCTCAGGAGGCGCTGAGAAGGCTGCCGGTGACCCAGCCATTCAGGAAATAGCAAGAATGGTCCTCCAGAAGCACCTGCCATTGGGGCCGCATTCCTGTGACCATTTGGGATGTATGGTTGTCCCTTTTGTCTGACTACCATCAATTCTTTCTCCCACCTTAGGTCCCTTTCTTCCTCCTGAGTATCTGCTATCATCCAGTGACAAGATTGTCTGGATACAGAGTACATTTCCTGGTAAAGCACAGGAGTGGCCCCACCAAGGACCTTTACTTTAATTTAAGATGCCTAATGCTTCTACAGATTATGGAAATACTCATATAGCGGCCCTCTTTATCCACAGGTTCAACATCCATGCACTAGGCCAACCACATGCTAAAAATATCCAGGGCAAAAACCCTGTTCCTGTACTGAACATGTACAAACTTTTGCTTTCTTGTTAGTTTCCCTTAAACAATATAGTATAAATGCTATTTCACAGTATTTACATTGCATTGGGTATTATCAGTAATTCAGACATGAGTCAACACATACACAAGGTTATAAAAGGTACTGTGCCTCTTTATATACAGAGCTTGAGTATCAACAGATGTTTTCATATGAGGTCTCAGACAAGAATTCCACAGAATACACTCTGATGGATATGGCTGAAGGCTCAGCTTCTAGGCTTACCCCTACTGTGGACTGGGATGACTATAAGAGCTCTCAGTGTAGCTATTACAATGAGCCTAATAGCTACCTCATGTGTTTTGTTATTAGAATTAAAGATAAAATATGTAAAAGTTACAGCACCTGAGTGGGTGCCTAATGTTCACTCCATGGTTGGTTCCCCAAGGTCCCCACACACATACCAACAACACAATGTGCAGAATGGGGACCTAGCAAGACATCAACTTTTTCCTCATAATATTGAAAGGAAGGGACCAGGATTCCAGAGAAAAAAATTTTGCAGCCCACAGAAGATGAAACTGGCAATTTTAGGAAAAAAAAAAAAAATGCAGTCAAATGAAGGTAGACGGCTAAGAAGGAAATGTGCCTGCCATACCTGACCTAAGTTTTCCTTGCCACTGGCAGGGTCTTATTACATAGTGTCCTGTAATTGTGAACACCTGGATTAGGTACGACACCATGTTCATAGCTCTCATCAACTCTTTGGAAATCAGGGTGTGTGGTTCAAGATTTGGAAAGGAGTCCAGGATGGATGTACAGGAAAACACCAAGGGGTGGGAGTCAGGAGCTGATGAGGAGGTCAGAGCGGCACGGGGAAAGAAAGAAAAACGGGTCAAGCTAGGGTTCTTTAAAATTGAAGATGGAAAAATTCCTGCCTGCACTTTCATTCTATTTCACCTCACAAAAACCTCCTGCTATTCGACTCGGCTCAATGTCCTCTTTCCAAGCTGCTTTAACTTTAAAAATGAAGCAAGCCTTCCCAGGAGTCTGTATGATCTCTTCTTTATCCTTGACTATTTAAAGGGGGGACAAAAAGCATTGCCCCCGCTATTGTAGCTGGACACAGACCTTGGCCCCCTCCCGTGATTTCCTGAAACCTCAAGGCCACACTTCCACCAGGCCCATAGAATTTCTTCGGCTTCTTTTAGCTTTTTGCCATGCTTCTGATAACAGGAATCACAGAAATAAAGAAAGAAACAAGAAAGGATGAGTCTTCTAATAGGGACCAAAAAGAAAAACCCTGCCTTTTCAGAAGGGCCTGAGAATTTCTTTTGGATCCATCCCTACCTCTAATTCCTGGTTGCTGATGACTATAAACAAAATTAGGCAGAGACACTTTGGCTTATGCCTGAGGCATGCTTTTTAAACTTATGATTAAATTATTGTATCTCTTCATTTTTCATAAAGTTTGTATTCTTTCCCTTTTTTGGATTACCATCTCTTTCATCTATTGGCAAGGTGCTGTGTTTATCATGATGGTTTTCTGCTTCATGAGTTGTTTTCTTTTTAAGTTAGGAGGACAAAACAAAAAGATGGGGAAAAAAAGATGTAAATATATACAAGGGCATTTCATCCCCTTTTTACAGGTGAGAAAACTGAGGCATATCAAATTGTTCAACGACTTATATAGAAAGTGGAAAAGAAAATCATGTTTCACACCCATGTGGCATCCTCTCCAGGAGAGTGCTGGTTATGCCCAGTCACACTGTGCCAAGCCCAGGGGCTGGAATGCTTTGTATGCACACAGACAGACACAATGAGGTGACAGAGCCTGGACTCTGGACCCATACTCTTCTGATCCATAGGCCCAAACTCTACCCATATTCTCTCTTACAATACACCACGACAGACATGGGCAATTTCAGAACACGTTAAATTTACATAACATTATCACAAATTAAATAGCAGCCAAATTAAAACTTTTGAAATGAAGATAAAATTTGGTAGATTTTCTTTTCCTTTCGGAGATGTTATTTAAAAAATTGGCATGAGACACCAAGTATGTTTGTTCTTGTGCTTCAATATGATGATTAATGAACTCCTTTTCAGAGAGGCAAGAGATGTACTTGGCATTCCGGTTAGAAACCCTCCCATCCCAGGGCTTCTCTTTAGGTAGGAGAAGTAGTTACATAAGGCAGTGATTAACGAGCCACTACAACTGTTGACTTAGATATAAAGTTTTTCCCCTCTCAAAAATTTAAATGCTTCCCCAAATTAATTTTAAGTCACACTACAAATATGAGTAAAGTGCCGATTCAAGTTTAAATATATATCATATGCTCAACCTGAATCCATATGCCTTTTTCCAATTTCTTCCTGTTTTGCTAGGAAAAAAAAAATACTTGAACAGTTTGAGATTCTAAGAAGGTGCTGCCATTCCATTTTCTCAAAATCATTGGCTGGATTCTGTTCTTAAATACTGCTTGATTTTAAAAGGAAGCTCTACAAAGTATTTAAATCTGGGACCCCAGAAGTATGCATTACATTTTCTTAAAGGAAATTTTCTTCTTCTGGGAACAAAAGTTTTAATATGAGCACTATAATGGCAGGTGGGGGTACAGAAATATATCTGCATCTTTAACCTATCTAATCTTGTTGATATTCTCTACACAAGCTTAGAGAACAATTCAAGAGCCAAGACGGAAAGTTCTGTCCTGCCTTGAAGGCACCGCGCGTGACTCTGCAGAGCCATTAAGGCACAGGGAGGTGTAGCAGGGGCTGCACTTGGCAAAGCTCAGTCTCTGAGGCCAGCAGCAGCAGCTGTGTGCCAGGCAGAGACCAGAGGCACGGCTCTACCTGCTCACTACCAACTTCCTCAGCTGAGTCTCTTATACACACTTCATGTTTCCATGGCAACACACAGCTGGCAGACTGGCAGATGACCTCTGAAACTAGGGATGATACCAAATCCTGTACTAATGGTTTTCCTTTAGACCTTGTACCACCAACACTTTTTAGTAGAGTTAAGATGTCTCTCCAGCCTTATGCCCTGGTATCCTTACACGATAACTCCTGGAACAGAGGCCACTTTATGGCAAGTAAGGATCTGAATACAAGCACTTCCACACTGGGACCAGTGAGCTCATGGCTGAGACTCAGCTGGCTACAAAGTTTCTAATGCACAGGCAGTGAGCACAAGGTGTATGTGCTGGATGGTGGGGTCATTTCTGTCTGGGTGAGACAGAGCAGGATTGCACAAGATATCATTACTCAGAGCAATGCACAATTTTAAACTGATGGTGGTTTATTCCTCAAGTTTTCCACTAACTATCTTTGAACTCTAGTCTGCTGTGGGTAACTGCAAAACAATGCAAAGCTCAATTCGCCAGTCAATCTTACCTGCCTATATTTGCGACCTAAGCAACTACATCGAAGATAACAACATGCGAGATAAGAACCACTGTTAATTTCCTATCATCTTGTTTTGAAATTCTGTGTTTTTCTCATTTTTTTATTCTCTTTAAAATATTTTTTTAAAAAAAATTATTGTTAAAGGGAGACTACTATATAACCCTTCTCATTGAGAACTCTTACAGGTAGAATCTGCAGTGTTTTAAAAGGAGGATTATAGCTACTATATTTCAAATAAAGTAGAAACAATATCTTATTTAATAAAATTATTAAAACTAAAGATCTTTAAAATAACAGATCTAGTCTCATACCAATTTTGGTTGAAAAAAATAAAGATGAAAAAGGTGCAAGAGGAAAGGTGAAGAGGAAGCCCGGTGTAAGAGGTGAAGAGGGCGAAGGGAAGAGCCTGCCCATGGGAAGACAGGAAGGGTTTTCCTTCTGCAGGCTATGAAGCCTGAGGGAAACATCCTTAGCTCTTCCAGTTTTACAAACAAGAAGGACTGATAGCATCAGTGCAAAGCACTTCCTTGTTTATGATGCCATTTCCTCATTGTCTACAGAGAGAATAGACTGGGGCATGGTTTACAGAAGGATTTCTGTGGCCTGGGACAACCATGTGTGGAATAAAGCACAACACAGACAACGTGATGCTGTGGCATTGTTACCCAGTGTGGAAGGTGATGACTAACATTTGTAGCATGTAACATATTTTTAGAAATATTTTGAGGTGCTCCATGAACTGCTCAGAGAATTATTACTTACATTTTTAGAAAAGAATTTATTTGATAAAAATTTTTGCTACATATCTCAGACTTATAGTGATCCTCCTGTCTCAGCCCCCACCCCAGTGCTGGGATTACGTTTTGGTGGCTGGTACTTCGTGCCCAGGAATTGGAATGGCATATGGTAGTGGGGATTAACCTGGGGTCCTTGTGCTTGCCAGGCAGGTGCTTAGGCCACCAAGCTATCTCTGCAACCCTAAATAGACAAAATAAATTATCATTTAAATAGACATGAGCTAAATGGTAGAATGCTATAAGAATTAAACACAGTACATATTTAATACAACTGAGAAGAGAAACATAAGAATAAAAGCACTAAAAGAAAAGGACTTAAATATATATTTTCTCAATGAATCCTCTTAACATCTTGGGGTTCATAATGTTCATTTTTAATGAGTTATAGTTTCTCTGACTGCAATAAGTATCATTTTTTAAAAAAATATTCTGACTGCCACATCATCAATAATTTTTGATGCTTTGCAAACTTAAGACCTTGTAATTGAAACAAATAAGCTGGAAAAATGATAATACATCAATAAATATACTGTTCATGTCATTTATATTTTTTCTTGTTTAGAAAATAACTATTTTATAGAAGAATGACACATATAGCAAAAGCCATCGAAACATAATGATACCCTAGAATCAATTAAATTCATATTAAGACATGAACTCCAGACACTCCTTGACCTGTGGTGGTCTAGCTTGTGATTTTGGGATTTCACAATAATGCAAAGTTCCTATGAATTCCAGGAAAAGCGCACGTTGACCTTGTTCTTGTCCCAGGTACTGTTGCCCCAGGTACCATGCATGCCAGACAGTGGCCTCTACCCACACTGCAGCTGCCAGCCAAGCTCATGTCGCCAAGGAAAGCCAGACTCTGCAGGGCACTGTGTGACTGAGCGGCTGAGTGGCTGCAATTTGTACAGTAAGTTTGTCATGTGAATTTTTGACTCATGGTGTTATAACCTGAGCTCATGGGGCCCAGCAGGATGGCTCGGTGGTCTAAGGCGCTCGCTTGGGAAAGCTTGGGCGGCTTCAGGGACCGCGGTTCAATCCCCGGCACCACATGCTGCACCAGCCCTGCCCTCGGGGCAGGGTGAGCCGGCAGTAAAAATGAGTGAATAAACAAACAAAGGTTCTGAAACAAGAAAATAAATAAAATAAAAA